>JARACY010000267.1:0-111186 GCA_029255725.1 Scrobipalpa atriplicella
TATTTTGTCATCTTCAGTTTATCCAAACGAAACATTCGGAAATATTTGGGTTTTTATTTTAGACTAGCTAGGCTTACTTTCCACAGGGAGACGCGGGTAGAGGTCCATATTTTTTCAGGTTCAATAAATAGTAAACCGAGTAATTATAGTGTGTAATAATTTTAAATAGCGGACAAATATAAACTTCTCATGATCTCATTAATAAATTAATTGTAAAAAAAATATTGTCATAATCAGCCAGTATCATTCAAATGTAGCTTTATGACTTTGTGTGACTTCAGTAAGAATATTTTAACCCATGACCTACTCAGGTAGTTGCGAATTTATAGAACTTCTATCCAATTTACTAGCTATCTGCCTTTTTGTACAGAAAGTGAGTTACTCACTGAGAGATGTGGATAGTCTCAAACACAATTTTTCTTTTTGCTAAGAAGTTTGTCAAATCAAAAATCCATGAATGATTGAATAAAACAGCATACGATTTTTTACAAACAATTTATTTCTCACCTCTCTCTGTTTAACATTTAGGTAGACATCAACAATGTTATAATTATGTTTAAATATAGAAGAAAAGTAGACATTGTGCGATTCTGAATATCATTACTGAGAAGTTTCCAGGAAACAGTCTTATTATTATTTAGTTAAACATACGAATAGGAAATAATTGTGAAAATTCAAAGAGTATCTGATTAGAGAATTCATTCTATTTATTACAGTCAGAATTTAATTTCAATAATTTTGAAATTAATGAGTATCAAGAGTTCTATCACATTTTTATAGACACAATTTTTCTTTTAATTAGAAAGCTAGATAATTTACAATAAAGTCGAGGAAACAAATCTTTGCAGACCTAATTTGAAATTCTCGGGGATGTTTTCTTAAAATGAATTCTAGGCTATAAAACTCTACATCAACACCAGTGCGGCTGGGTGCATCGTAAAACTGCAATCCTAGACTAGGGACCTTAACAATCTTAAAGATACCCGCTTTATGGTAGATTTTTATGAAGAGTCCAAGGATTTTACGGTCCTAAGCGGATTTAACTGACAATAAATGTGTTGATGCTCGCCATGTTGGGTTTTACATTGGCTTTCGCGAAACTATGTCATCAGTTTTGCGGCACATCATTTGGGAAATAAATCCACTATATAAAAGCAAATAAATAATGTACTCAGCTGATAGGTTATGGATAGTGTTGAGATTATGGAATTGAATATCAGATGCATTTTTGAATTTTTATTTAACTGAAACAATTTTCTTTCTTTACACTCTTCTCGAAAATTTAATTTATAAAAGAAAACAAATATTACCTAATTATCAAAATAACCATTTCGTGGAAAAGTACGTTTTGTTTCTATTTCCCAGAAAATGGAGCATTATTTTCATGTTGTGTGTGGCAAACCGTACTAGATGTAGTGTCATGAAAATGTTTGTGTTTGAGATAGAATTGATTTATTTCGAAAAGTGGCAGCACCTCCTTTAACATAACAAAAGTCTGTTTATTTGCATGACGTAAAGCCGCAGTTCTCCGAGATAATAGATGCGACTAAAGTGTTGTTTTATAGCGTTCAACAGATCATCCCAGTGTTGTCTTGCACCCTTGGCTCTTAGTGTGATTAAAGTCTCCGTTTTAATCCAGTTAAGCAAATGTATTGTTCTGCTTTGTATTATGTTTTATACTGGCCCATTTTGTGTTGTTTAGCAATATACAGAGTGTATAAAAACTATTTTTCGCAAGAATGATTGGCCAAAAAGATATGTTCTCCCATAAAATACGACTCAATAAGTAGCTGACCAAATAAGAAATATGACGTGTCATGGGAAATGCCTATATCCAGCAGTGGACTGATGCAGGCTGAAAATGATGATGATGATACAATAATCCCTTATACACATGATTATCATTGATTTAAAAAAATAAAACTATTGTATAATTTACTAATCGATTTAATACTAACTAAGTACAAGAGACAAGATCTTCTTCTTCTGTCGTGTCGATTAATTAAAGATAATAGATCCCATTTGTCAAGTTTTATATTAGAACTAGTTATGCCGACATATTTTTATTGTGGCTTATGAGCTGTCAAATAAGTATGACCTATTTTGACTCTAAATAATTTTATCAAAATAATCAGAGACAGAAGAAACTAATGCGAAGCTGACATTCAACCTTCAGTAATGGAGAGGCACTGCAAGAAGAAGAATCACAGCCTTTGTAACAGACTATATGGGATATAGGGACAGCTTAACGCAAACTGACAGGGGTTGTTCAGTCAACGAAACTGAACAACTTTCACGAAGGAAAAAAAATATTTGTCGACTTTCCTATATAAAATTAATAATAACCTCGATCGGACAATTTTTATTGGTATGGGAAAGACTAAACTTTTGTCATTTCCTAAAACAATTTCTCGGTGAAATTTTAGTTTAGTTTCGTTAACTTTTTAAGCAGAGCTGTCGCTTACACCCGGTATAAAATTAGGTACCATTGTTAAATTATAAAACTGAAGTGGTTTAACCTAGTCTTACTATATACTTATATAGCTGTACCAAAGGGCTCGACCTGCATCTTCAAAGCAAAGAGACAAAGGATATTATCACGTACAGCCACCGACTCAGTCTGAATGTAAACGGTACCTAATAGGGTGGAACCAAAGACCTATAATCTATAGACACAGCTTATTACAAAGTTGAAACATCCTTATTATAAAGTTGTACAAGGCATATTGGACTCCAGAACAGATTACTACTACAACAGCATGAAAAATTTACTGGACAAGGTCTTCTTCAAGTGGAGGACAACTAAGGCCCGTATTTTTAATCAGCTCTCAAGAGTGACAGCGAGTTTGAGTTCGTATCAGAAATGTCATTTCAGTACAAAACGACCTGTCAAATCCATACTTAATATTGCTCTCAATCTTGAGATCGCTTTTTAAATACGAGCCTTAGAGCCCTATAGCGCACTTATTTATACACTGAAAAAATATCTTTATAAGATTGATCAAGGAACCTGCTATTATAGAAGCACATAAGTAACGTAATATGGTTATGAGAATAAAATTATGTTGAGGCCAATGATTACTGTTGATTGAAATGATAGAAACTTGGTACCTATGCTTATCAAGTAGTAGGATCGCGCATAACGTGCTGGAGCACAAGAACTAAATACCAAAATTATAACTTTTGAATATGTGAGCATGTAATTTCTGTTCTATTACAACCGTGTCTAGTCTACAGATTCATATGTCTTTGAATATGCCCTATAATACTACTAACAGCTAAAGGTATCGTTTGCAAGCATTCACCGATACTACCAGTATAATTTCAGGCTTCATAAATGATTCATTACTTTCAGAGTTTGTTCTTATGAAACTTCCCTATTCACTTGGTGAACTTGTTACCTACTTTTTATTAGTTTTTTTCAGATTCTGTACTTATGAAATTTCTTTCAGCTGGAAGAAACTTCTTAGTAAAAATAAGCTGCACCTGTTGTGTCGTCATTCTTTCAGGTAGGGTTATACTTATTTTAACGTTATTCAAAAAGTTCTGCGAAAAGGTTGACAAAATTGGTAAATGGTTTTTAATACACTATAATGTACTCTATCTGTCCTCGTTAATGTAACGAATTGCAAAATTTCGTTTGTTTATCCTTCATTGAAAAAGGAGAACCAATCAACTTTAATTGTTGCACATTGCACATACTTTGTTCTGGTTGGAAAAAAATACTCAGCATTTAAACTAATTAAACATCTGGACAGGTTTGTCTACTGATCGTAATCGTAGGGAAAGCATGCATTAATTTGTATTTATAATTTTGGTAGATACCTATATTTTGTTAAATATTATGGTAATTTAAATAATGGTAGTCAGGAGTAAATTAAAACTAGGTAGGCTAGTCGGTCAGAATCGACACCAACTGCAACGTCCCAAAAAATGTATGAATACATACATATAATCACGCCTTTTTTCCTAAAGGGTTAGGAAGAGCGTCAACGACCTATACAAAAGTCGTTCCGCCACGTTTGACAAGTTTTGAGGGTTATTTAAAATAGCTCTAGAAAAAAGAAATGTATGTAAGTATAAAAATAAAACCCAGATAATGTAGGTAGTATACGTAACCCTAAGTATCAAACTCTCTACTAGTATTATTGACGGTTGACTCCTACTAATCTGCGCCAAACAAGTCGTAATATTATGATAGCAATAAAGTTCTTGTTATTCCGGTAAGTAGTAATAAAATCGTTAACTTTATGACTGTTACTATCCCACAGCAGGCAGTTAAATTGATCCGCAAATTACTTGGACTAGAGTATCTGCGAGATACTCCACAACTGCATAGGCTAACAATTAAGTTAGTGAATGAATGAATGAATGAATGAATGATTTATTGTGCAATGAATTCGGGTTACAATAGCAGTTACAATTTCTTATAATAAATTATGTTTCACCAAACTCTACCTTAAGTTCTAAATTTTTACAACAGTAATGCCTTAAATAGGATTTTTTTAAGTATTTTAAGTCTTCATTTTAATTTAAAATCTTTGACAGAAATCATTGATACATTGATAGAATTTTGGTAAAGAATTGATAAAAGATGAAAGATTAGGTATCTCCAGTTTAAAAGGACAGTCCATGCTAAATCACTAATAAGTAATGTAAGTGTTTGGGAAGCAAGAAGGTACACAACAATATTGCACAACAATATTTCCTATGAGCAACACGTAAGAAAGCCTTTTAGGGTAAGCTTGAAATAAATGTCGCGGTTTTGTGTCATTGTTTATCATGTTGGTATAATACCGTTATTATGTGGGGACGGAGTGACTTGGTCATTCTGAATGGTTGCGACGTGAGCTGGATTTCTATGTTGAGTTATCCCTCACAGTTGGTGTACAGTTTTCACTTAGAGAATCCGCAAGGAGCGGAATGGGTGTACGACTGGTGAGCAGAGACATTATGTGCAAGTATGGGTCAGTTCACACTAGGAACCAACCCTATGCGACGGGTGTGAAGCTGCTTGATGATGCATCTTGCTGTAATAAGAAATGACAGGCTGATCCGCGCGGCGTAGCTCGGCGTAGCGCGGCGTACCTAGCTCGGCGTAGCGCGGCGTAGCTTGGCGTAGCACGACGTAGCTCGGCGTAGCGTGGCGTAGCGTAGTAATTCTAGAGTTCTATTAATGAAACAATTGAGATTGCATAGAGATAGTAAATAAAGTTCTATATTCATGCTCTTAAAGGTGCACACCAAATATAGAGTCGCGTCCGAGCCTATCAAATAAACTTAACTCCCTTTTTTAAATTCCAACTTTACTTTGAAAAAGAATTCTGGAAAGTAGCAAGTTTCATCTGATAAATAAAGTACCTATATTCATTCCATCGTTGGTATAGATTTACAGTCTCTTGACGCAGTCTCAAGGGGAAACTTCGGGCTTGAAACGCCTTCGCTTTTACTGATTTTTTCCTCGTTTTACAACCAAATCTCGGACTTGAAAGCCTCACTGAAAAGAGTAATATTTCACTACATGTTGGATACATCGTAGTTCTGAGGAGCGCCTTCACTATTTAGTTAAAGTAAAACAAGTTTGTAATGAGCTCTTGAAGCACACTTTAACAGATTAAATTATTTGGTTTGTATGCACTAATACAAGGTTACAAAGTTTCATTAATGCTATGTTTAAGGTTATGTGTTTGCTTGTAAACAACCCTTTCCAAGGAAAATCCTAAAGTATTCTTAAGTATATATTTTTATATGAAGTAAATGTTTCTTACCACGGGAAAATATTAAAATTGGTTGGTTTAATATAATATATAATACTTCTTTGCTTATTTATGACTGAAATGTAACAGAGTAAGTATTTGATGTTGGCGAAATGTATTAGCAACCGTGCGTGTTCACTGAACCAAAACTGCTTCTGCGCAAACAAAATAGAGGGGGTTTACACAAGCCCTGATGGATGTCTTGCAACCGTTAAATTTCTAATATCCTACAAATTATTCTACCGAAATCAAAGACTCATGACATGTCATTTATATTTAGGCTATTTATAGTAAGTCATAATTATCGTTACTTTTAATATTATATTTCCTTTGCCTTTGCTTCGCTCAAATAACTGTTTTGTAAAGATTTAACACAATAACTGCACGAGTTCCTCCAGGTAGACCGGAGGCAAAAGTAACATTTTTAATTTACGATCCGATTGCATGAAACTGTTAAGTTTATTTAAAAATGTGTTTCTACACAGCCATAGAACATGTATCTGGCTATAGAAAAATCATATTTGGTTTTTAATGTATGCTATCATATCTGAGATATTTTAGTTTAAATGAGACAGGGGAGAATGTTACAATTGCCGCCTACCCCGGGACAAAAGTAACATAATTTTAAAGCAATAAAACTCGGTTATTTATCAAATGTTAGTAAATCTTTTATTATCACGATATTCTCTATTTTAGACTTGTTCTAATGAGGAATTATTTTAACAAAATTTCAAACAATAAAAAAACAGCAACATAAAATAGCTGCCTCTGCTAAAATATTAAATTATTATTATGTCAGGCTCAACTTTTAACAGCGCCTACTATAATTTTACAAGTTTGAGAATATGCTAAAATAATTAAGTGAAACACAAGATTTAGGAACCAAAATCACATTTTCATTTTGTATGGAATTGTCCATGTTACAATTGACCCTGTGTAACTATTGCCCCCACAAACTAAACTTCTGGAGCAGCTTCCCTTTTGTGTTTGTATCTTGATAAGGTGACATGACACAAGTCGAACATCTTTGCAGCAGCACGAACTGAGCGCCCTTGGCTTATTTCGAGGTAAGCTTGCTCATATAGAAGGAGGTCTTTAGTACCTCTGTCGGTTTTTCTCTGCCTATTTCTGGGCATCTAAAAAAGAAATAGTATTTTTAATACCATAATAAATAATATCGTTGCTACGAAATAAATTGAGATTTTAAAACAAAATTTAATTAGTACAAACTAGCAAAAGGATTAGAGGCTGACAACCTGTCACTAAAAGCATACACTTTTCAATCTAAAATTGCCCTCAACCTAAACCTCCTGTCAGACGTGGCGAAACCGCCTTTTACTAGGCATATTACGCTATGCCTGGGTATGATACTTACTAAGTAGTAAGGGATAAAAGCATGACTTTATATTATGTATGTGTTTAGTTAACTTGAATGGGTCAATTATAACATGGGGTCAATTGTAACGTAACAATCGACCCCGAAAAGTATGTTACAACTGTACCGATCGAGACATCGCAGTAAACTGCCCAATGATCTCCAAAATACACAAAATTACACAGATATTTTAGCATGAGCATAATCTTGGATCTTTTTCACACCTACTTTATACCTTTGATTTGAAGAAATTTGTGTGGAAATCCAAGATATGGCAGTTTAAAGATTACAAAAATCCTTACCTTGAGCACTCGAAAAACAAAATGGCGTCCAGGCAGTGACCGCACCGCGAGCCGACGCTCGCTCGACTGGCAAACAGACAGCCGCGGCGAGACGTGTTAGTACACGCACACACGCGTAAATATAACGAATGGTGTAGGAGCAGGACTCAATGTTTCAATTGCCCCCTGTTACTTTTGCCTCCGGTTTACCCTATAAAACAAGGTAAATTTGCATACAACAAAATACAAAGTTAATATAATAAAACAGAGAAACAAGGATGTGATAAAATGTGTCATACAATGTCGTTGTAGGAAGTTAATTTTCATTCAACATAACAACAAACTTCCAAAAACTTTTGCAAATAATAAAATATTTCGTTCATCTGAATACTTAGGTCGTCTGAAATAATTTATGATCGAATTTTTCACCCACCTACTCAGATTGCCATTTATGAATTTTCACTGGAGCCCATTGTTTTAATGACTATCAATTTTACTTCATAAAAATTTATTGAGATAATCTGTAACTGACATTAATGATTATGGCAGTCAGATTGTCGTAAATTATACATTTAATTTTAATCTGCGAAATATTTTTTATTTTGCCTACAATCATACTTTTAACTTAGGATGCTTTTTTTAATACATAGAAGTATTACAGTTATGTAAGCTTACAGACAATATCCTACATAGGTAACAATTTAAAATAAATGAGATCTATGAGTAACCTTCAAAAGAGACGTTTTGACTCAACATTACGCACGGTGAGTGAGCTCTCATTATTATGATCAAAAATCATAAATTTGTTACATTATTTAATCTTGAATGTAAAGGTCACATAGACATACTAAGTATACAAAATAGACATATACTTCAGCGACGTCAAAGATCTTTTAGAGTGAAGTCAAAGATCTCATAGATATTTAACTCTACTTCGTGTAGGCTTGTAGGCAACATCCTATCTATTGAAATCGGAAGTTGCAATCCTCAATAGAGTGACTTTACCAAGAGTTGCATCCCGGACATGCGGCGGACCTGACGTGTAAGCTCTAGCTGGTATTTGACTATAAAAAACATACAGATATAACATTCGAAAGTGAAGCTACTAAAGAATTTTACCAAAATTAGGACCTTAAATAATAGTAGTAGTAGAAGGTACTAGCAAGTATCTTTTTATTATCACCTGCACAAAAATTCAAATAATTATTGCATAAAAAAGAAAGAGCTGTACTGTGGTTACATAGAAAATTAGAAATGCATCATTACCTTTTTCCTTTTTTGTTTGTAAGATCAAGATTAACTGTTTTTTAATCTAGATTACTTTTCAGGATTTATGATATACCCTTAAATTTTTAAATTATTTCATCAGCTTTCCACTTCGTTTAGCATAATATATACCTACTATCTATACGTATATGTATAGTATGTACTATCTCTTGAGGTAACCTTGGTTTCTTTTAGTCTAGACTTCTAGTATTGTGCCTCTAATACCTGAGAGCTCCCCAAGCAGACGTAGTACGGCTCAAGAGAAAGTTTTCTACGGTAAAGTCCGCACACGGGCAAGGGACTTGTTTGTGATTGTCATGTTAGTAAGTCTTGATGTACTTATTTATTTTTAGTAAGTCTTTAGTATTTCTTTTTTTTTTTACTTATTGCACATAATAATTTTGATAGAGAATTAAATTACAAAAACTGTATTGCTGCACTATTAATGACGAAAGCACCAATAAAAAAAACCTTTTATGAAATGTCAGAAGAGTTTACGACGGTTTCGGAGTATTTTAAAGTTGATTATGGACTGAAATGCAAAAATATGCTTCATGTTCAGTAACAGATTAAGGCGTGACTATTATGTAAGTGTGAATCATAAAAAAATTGTAGGTACCTACTTACTTTTGCTTTAAAACCCTCTCGGAAATAACACTTTGGCTGCAGTAGAAATGGGTATCAAGGCACTGTCGCCGTATGTGGCGAGCCGCCAATAATACGCCGACCATATAACAACGATATGAGCACGTTACTTGGCAACTACCGATGTGTATGTAGAACTATTATAGAAGTCTAGTGGCTGCAAATTTTTGTACCTATATTCTTCCATTCTGGTCGGAGAAAGTTTAAAAATAAAAATGCTGATTCTGCACGGGTACCTTACTGATTTTGGGCATGCGGAGTTTTGGGGTTTTGGGAAATTCAACTCAAGCGATGAACCTTGATCATCATCAATACCGTTTTTTCTAAACCAAAACATCTTTCAAATGCATTTTCGGTTGAGTGTGGAAAGACCATCCGCTGGTACATTCTACTTTTTATTGTTCCAAGTTCAGCGTAAAAGTAAGTTTACAAATTACTATCCCGGTGTGGGAGCGCCAAAATTCAAGATATCTCGCTGGAGCGAACGTCAAGTATCACCGCATTTCACTTGCGGGTAATAGTGACACACGATGTCAGCAGCGCTTGTGCTCGTTAGGGGGAGCCACTGACACGTAAACACTTTACTTTATCGCAGTGCTCATCATAGACCTAAATCTAGACCACGCATTTTTTTCAAACTATAAAAAAACTTTGGAATGTTTTAATGCCGATTGTAAAAACTTTTGATGTAATTTTGGCGTTCAATTGTATTTGCGTTAATTTTATAACCAAATTTTAAATACCTTATTGCAAAACAAACAATTTTTCACTGACCCGCAGCGGCAGCTGCAGCAGTAGGTAACCATCGCAAGCCAACCAAATACACCATCTATAACTGGACTCAAAAATCTGCTAAATCAGAGATTTTTGTACACACAAGGTTGGTCGCCTTGCGGAATCTACTCCTTTCTAGATCTGGGGTGCTCGTACATAATTCCCAATTTAGGTAGTTGGGTAGCAGCTTTGAGCTAGCAAGCGACACATAAACATTGTAATGAGTCTCTTATGCTAGATGCTTGCTAATATTAGTGCTAACTTTTATTTTTAGTAACTTTTTGACAGGCGCAACTGCCATTATTATGTAATCAGTTGTCTTAACTATAATTGGAACCTAGATGACACTGTCCAGTCCGTAATATTATTATTAAATAATTTGTATTCGTTATACTAAAAGAGCAAACATGAATTTATAAAATTAAATTAACGTGCCTACCTTTTCACATGCCCCGTCATTCCAACGAAATAGCAAACTGTTTCGGGATGTTCACACAATTGTTTAAAATGAGTAACTTTGCCTCTGCACAATTGTGTCATTGAACAAAGTGCTCCACAAACAAAGGAACTGACGGACTAACTTTGTTCATATCAATTAGAGACGTGACTATAAGCCTTAACCGTCATCTTTTCATTGAGTTAGAATGTTCTGATAGTTGTGGCCGGTTGTATTGTTTGTTATATTAGAAGAAATATAATACAGACATGGTGTTAATCCGATTGCGTGACATGGGTAGGAAAGTGTTTTAGGTACGATTAAGGAACACAAAATTACTTATATAAAGCGTATTAAAAACGTGTTTGACACAATGTGTAACAAAAAGGTTTCACCCTTTCGGATGTCATTCTGGCCATGAAACTGTACAACTTTTATGAAATACTAAAATAAAAAAATTATCTCCCAAAATTAAGGCTCGTATTTATAAAGCGATCTCAAGATTGAGAGCAATATTAAGTATGGATTTGACAGGTCGTTTTGTACTGAAATGACATTTCTGATACGAACTCAAACTCGCTGTCACTCTTGAGAGCTGATTATAAATACGGGCCTCAAATTACCAAACTACAAGAATTGCATCAGCTGATAGCGCATTTAGTATGTTTTTTTTTTCGTTGTTCCACTTTATGTTCCTTGGGGAAAGTTGTTCAGTTTCATAGGCAGATTCACATGCTTCAGGGTGACCCTTTCTGTTGTTACGCGTTGTATATTAGGTAGGTTATAGGTTACGGGTTACGGGTACGTTGTAGGTTAAGTATATTACAGAAATGAGATAATAATGGCGAAAAACATCCAAAAGACTAGTAAATATCGTGTTACACAGATAAAATAAATCAATGGCTTACAATTGGCTACAAATTAAACAATCTTTGTTTGTATTTACACGGATGAGTGTGAGATGAGCGTCGATTTCAATTAATCCTTGTTGAATGGCGGCCAATATGCGAGTTGATTTATTTCGTTTATTTTACTCACTGAATGATAACTGGTAGGTTTTCTATTGACGTGGGATCATTTCAAAATAGGACGCTATTTAAATAAATGTTTGAATGCTTTTTCTGTTAATCAGTAGGAAACCAGAGACTTTCTGATTTATCATAATAATGTATTCAATTAAAAGTTATGTTGATTCATAAGTTCGTTAAGTACGTAGCTTTGTTAAAGCCTGGTTTCATATGCAAATACTTGTATGCAAGTATGGCGTCACACTGGCATACAAGTTACTTACATTGGTAACTTAATTTTGCGACTTGCGTGCAAGTTTTTATTGGCGTTCAGGTGTGTGTCACAGGCCTTTACCTTATAAGGCGGGCATTTGTGGGATATCGTGTCCCAAACGTAACCTCAGTGTCCATATCATAGTATGCAATAGAATATCCTTAAAATTCAAATTTAATATGCAATTTATTAAAAAATACAATTCAAATAGATTTTGGGACACCCTTTACTTATTTCATTATTTACCTACCTCGGTTGGTTATGTTGGTATAGGTAGGTAGAGGTATCTAAGTTAGTTATTTTCATCCAGGAATAAAAAAAAATAAGATCGTAGCAATAGTAGTTCAGTGGATCGTAGACGTTAACTGCTACGGCGTAGCGATCGTAGCTTGAACTACGAGAGAAATATCTAAAGCTACTCGATTAAGGAGTCAATGTCCAAGGCTACCAAATTAAGTAGGTAGTGTGGATAATTAGGTGTCCGCCTGTGTTAGCGGCACGGGAGCAGAGGTGAGGCGGCATTGGGGCGTAAAATTAACTGACATCACTACCAGCCCGCCCGCGATACAATTTTTTTTGTGGGTATAGATAGATAGATAGATAGATACCTAAACTCTTTATTGCGCATCAAACATAAGTACAACAAAAGAAACTTAATAACTAAATGTGCGCAAAGGCGGCCTAATCGCTTTAAGCGATCTCTTCCAGGCAACCTTTGTGACGATACGCCTTCATGTTTAGGCGCACCGTCACTCCACAAATATAATATTCTTATAAATAGCTTGATTTGATAAAAATTATCTATTCGTAAAATTATAATTCACCAAAATCGATTTGAGACATTATGAATTTCGCGCCATTTCAGACGAAATCGCATCTGAGCTCTTATTGGTCAGATAGTTGTATGACCGCCGCGAGAATAGAATCTGCAAAATAAACAAAAGTTTTCAAACTTTCAGATTAGTACTTAGTTGAATATTGTTCGAAAAATAACGATCATGTTCATAAATTAAAATAAACTTGAATATAGTATTTTGATAATTCAAATATGAACCAATAGCATTCAGAAATAAACTTGCTATTTTGTTAACAATATTGCTTGTTAATCCATTTAATTCAAATATTGACCATTATAAAATACGGTATAAATATTTGTCAAATTATAGTAAACATCAAATACCATTAACATCAAAACGAAACAAAAATAATGTAAATCAAATGACTGACAAGTTCATTCATCACTGTCTGTAAGGATTACAGTACCTCTCCGCGTTTATGGTGTATTGAGAGTGGCGAAAAAAAGGAACTAACTAGACCGTCAAGATCATACAATATAAAACTCCTTGTTCCATGTAAATACATAGAATCGCAATACAAAATGACCCTAAGATAAAACCTCATTGTATTACATGGAAGGTCTATGGTTGTTCATATCATATATTTGATATTTTCTCCGACATGCAGCGCCACGCTAAAATTCATAGTATAGAGCTGGCACATTCTATGTTTTTCTATCACTCCTCGTCCAACATGGAAGTAGTTTCACGGAACCTTTGCGGAATTTGATCAAACTTCTGATTTGAATAAATAGTGGGAAGTAAAAAATAATCAATTTAATAATTTTCGACTTAATATCTCATGTATTTTACGTAAAATCCTTAATTTTGTAGTAAATGGGAAAAGCGCCATCTGTTCTCAAATTAGAATACTTTTAGGGCTAGCCTCCTAGGCTAACTTCAGGTTCGAATCCGGGAGCCAATGCTATTGATTCGTGGAGGGTAGTGTTGGAAAAATCTTGGCTGAGATTGTTGCCGTCCCTTTTTGTTCTCTTATGAGCGACAGTGACAGGTGTGAAATTCTATTGGTTAAGTCATGATTTTTGTAACTACAAATTGCAACCATTGGTTATTACTCGACGAATTATAAAAGTTTTGATTCATTAGCGATTTTCAAGTATTCTGTGGTAATCGTAATTTTGTCGTTTTACACAGACGCTTCCTTGGAAAAACATGCGGTTGTGACACTTTTGGGAAAGGCGCCGGGAGCGACGGTCGCAACTAGGAAGAGGTTCTTGGTTCCAGGGAAGGCGACGGGTGCTAGTGGTGCCATGGCGTCTGCAGCTATTTATCTGGTCAGATCTTTCCTTATATTTCGTAGATACAGAATATAACAGTGCAATGTAAAGTTTTGTAACCGCGTAACGTAAGAAAAAGTGTATGAGTATGAGTGTCGGTACTAAGCCGTGTCTGCCATATTGTTTCCTAGTAATTGTAACTACGTAAATGAAATTCACATTTTTCACAAGTTTGAATCTAGTAGTATGTTGTTTAAGATCTGTGATATTCTGGTTCTACATATTGTCATGTGTTTTTGCTTATCTCCGAGTACTTCTACATTTTTACTTCGGATTGCGAGTTCTACCTACGATAATTTTATGTGTACATTTTCAGGAATTTTCCATACGTTTTATTTTATTGAATACCTATGTGTGAAGCTGTGATTTAAGTGTACCTATTTTTAAGAAATTATATTTTGCTTGAACGAAAATAAAAGTACGGAACGGTAGGTAATTATAACCACGACGTGCGGGTACTAGTACGTTGCGCGCTTTGCCTCGTAGGTGCATTTGGTTAGAGCCTTCGGTATTCATTGTGCGTGAGCTAGGTCGTAGGTTCGATTTCGTTTAAATTATTTACAGTTTCTTCCGCGGGATAGTTCTCGTTAGGTCACGGGACTACGATATAGTTGTTGGTTATTTTGCACAGTAAGATTGTTTCAGGATTTTGTGCGTCAGAGGGTACGTTTTGGTATGACGTTATTTCAATAGGTTAGTGTAAATTTGTGTGTCTACCTAGCAGGAAGTACCTACCCAGTAATATTACACAGGTATGCCACGTCATGGGAGTGAAAAGTTGACCTACATTCAATCTATAATGTAAAATGTAAGTTCGTAAATTTGTAAGAAATGTAGACGCACTTATTCCTCCATAGCAAATTTGGTGGTGTAGTAGCACGACATGTCGATATCCAGAAATTATTTATCTTGTTGCGGAACTTTTGTACTACTTTTAAGCTAGTTCGAGTCAGACGTGAGAAGCGGTCACCCATCCATTTTAAATCGTACTTACAATTTTATTAGTAAGAAATAGTTTCAAAAATTGTTCGAATTTGTTGATACATTGTCTTAGATTTACCCTGCAGATAATTGAGGCGTGATTTTAGATATTGTGAACTTGTAATAGTATTAGTTAGGCCAGATTGTTTTGGATATTGATATCAATAATCTTAGGTGGTTTTTCCGGGAATTCGACGGATCATCGAGTATATCAGGTGTGTGTAGGTTTCCTCACGATGTTTTCCTTCACCGTTAAAGCGCGAATAAACGTAAATATGAAATTCGAAAACCGGAAAACGCATTGATACGTGGTGGTATTCGAACCACGACCTCCAGCACAGAGGGCCGCGGTCCTATCCACTACACCATCCGGGCGTCTTAATATCGTCCATGGATTTTATTATTTTAGATTATTTAGGTACTGCAGTTCCAGTTTGATTCCGAGACGTGGATGTTCCAACCAGAAGGGTGACAATTACAGTTTTGAAAAGGTAATATCTAATTTTATTCAGTATTTAATGTTCATCTACATATTTTGGCTACAACTAAATATTATTCAAAATTCAGAAATGCAAAGTTTAATAATCTTTTGATACATCTTTTTATACCTAATTCAGGAAATATTTAAGTCCATTTTATGAATATTTTCTCATCAGCAATTTTACTAATGACATTTTAGTAATAGTTATCTAACTAACATTTTTCACGGATTTTGAATGAATGTCATATTTAGATTCAAGGCCATACTCAAATGCCAAGCAGTGGAAATTTTAAGCATTTAGAGAGTTGCATTTCCGTAACTTTTATTCGTATAAAGTTTCTTATTATTTTGATATAATTTAACCAAATTAATGTTTATTACCAGCCTTTTACATTTTATACGGAGTTGCATAGATAGTTTGCAATGTTAAAAGTAATAAATAAAGAAGTTACTTTATGAAAGTGATGTTGAATTTGAGCTTACTAGGCCAAGCTAAGACAAAGCCTTAATAGATTTCTCTAAATAAAGAATGGGAAACTATACAAGTACAGTTCGATTCACCATTTCTTATTACTTAGTTCAAGGAAACTAGGTTTGACAATTTTAAAATACAAAATTGATGTTACTTTTTAGTAGAAGGTTGAAAATAAATATTTACCTTTAACTTAAAGTAGATTCTGCAAAAGTTTAAAATATGTTTTGCTTGCAGTAAATTCTCTTCATATTTTCATTTTCTTTTATTTTGAAATAGATTCTTTCCGATTTTGTAATGGAAGATTAATGTTTTTTGTTTTCAAATATATATTTTCATAGATTCACAATTCTAGTAAGCAAGTAAATCTAGATGTCGTGAAATCTAATGTTCCATTAAAATCAGTAAATGTAAATTCAAAAGAAATCCTGATATTAAAATCACAGTAAAACTAAAATTACCACATCATTAAATACAAACATGAAATACATTATACTCAAATTAAATTATGAATTTATGTAAAGGTCTTCATTTGGAATACCTAACCATACACTAGGTTCAGGAACAAACCTAGATTTGATGGAAATACCCTCTTGTCCTTTTGTATACTTAGTAAAGTATGACTAGACTGACTGACAAAAATATTGCATTTTGACTTGAATTAAAGATACTTCCCCTCATATCAGGATTAAATATATTGGAGGAGCTCTGTCCAGAGTCTGGCTGACGAGGAGCACTGCACGGTGGCGGGAAAGGGCGGTGCCCCGGCTTTACCAAAAACACAAAAATGCTGTTGTAGTTTTATCTTGTTTGAAACAGCAAATTTCTTACAATATATTTGAATGCTAAGATTATTAGTCTTCCTCACCCTCTAAAATCTTTATTGTTGAACGTTTACTAAATATTAGGATTATTTTTATTCTATTCATCTTCATCATCACTTTCGTAAGTTTAGTATTTTCTATTCTAATTAACTATCATTAAGCAAAGTAGGTTATACCATTCGAGTCATTAAAGTTCAGGGGTTACAACAGCGGTTCACACCTTAAGGTCCTATTATACTACTAGACGTTCATTTGGCCAAATACTAATCTCATTAAATTGAAACCAATTCTGTTACTTTAAATTCTTTCTTTTCCTCTATTTACAGTGTCTTCAGCCTTGTCCATGTCCAGCCTTCTGGGAATCGTGTCTGATGGATCCGTGCTCTATCTACGATTAGTGTCTCGTTTAAGTGTAGTTAATAATATTTCCTTGAAGTGATTTACTTGCAACTGAAGAATTTTAATTAAAGTTTTCGTATCTTAAAATTCATCTTTACATTTACAAAAAATCGTCCTTTAAATTTTCAACATTTAACTTTTCTTAATTTCTTTTACTTCTCTTTTCTTAATTAGGGTTAAAAAAAAATAGGGCTAGGCTAGGGTAGGGTGAATGTTACACCTTGCATGCCAGAATAAATATAATACCTAATGATAATGATATGATAATTAATATTGTAATGTAAGGAATTCTATTTTAAGTAATTTTATTATTATTTAAATTTAGATCATAATTATGTAATGAATGACATGTAAAATATTTGTTTTACCAATAAATGAACTGAACTGAACTGAAAAACTTAAAATAGATGGGTATAGTTGTTGTATAGTTAATTTCTCGCGACTCCCGCTTGGCTATACTTGTGCAAATGTAACCATATGTAGGTATATTGCCTAGGAGTGCGTGAGTTCAGCATGGGATACTTACAAGTATGGCCGAGCGGCAGTCGTGAGATAAAACAAACCTATTGTGATCCTGAAATATCGGAACTGTGAGTTTATCATAAGATACTTAAATAATACAGTGCAATCACAAAACATTAATAGTTATACTATTATGAACTATTTAAGGTAACGAGTCTAGACGAGTATTAAATAAACACAAAATTAACGAAAACATAAATGTGTATATGCATCGGATTCTGATGTGTGCTTTTCATCAGAGGATCATTTCGTAATAAAACAGTACGTATTGAGTAAATATTGCGGCTATTATTATATTTTAAATAATACATGTATATCTTATATACCAATTGCAAACAGAGATATACATAATCTGATCACTCAAACTAATAACAAGAATATTAAACAAATAAGAACCGTTGCAGAGAAACATAATTTGAATGAAAATCTCATTATTTTCTACTTACGAATCCAGTTTGACTCTGCTCATTTAGATGAGAAAATATGAGACAAAAAACAACTTCAAAGGAGAAATCGCGGGTCCCATATTGTAAATGGGACATTCTGAGGCACTTGTTATAAGAACACTTGGAGGTCCCATTACACCAAGGAGGTTTCATCTCGATAGGATTTCGTTATTTCGTGCGCAAATAGTTAATAGGATGCTGGGAATGAAATTTCTTCTAACTCTGTATTGAACATCACCCGTACAAAATTTAGATGGGTAAGTACCTATAAATTGGGTACTTGAACATAAAATCTTGTTATTGTTCAAAAAAATTAAACCAAGATTTAATTTGGCCCATATACAAACACCCAAATTGTATGCAATATGTATAGTTAACAGCATAAGAGCTTAGTCACTTCTGTCTGAGGCCTTTAGAGATTGGAAAACAGTAATGAAAGTTGATCAAAGATATAATATTTCATAACGGATAATTTATCTGCATGCCTTAACGAACACCGAACAGTCTTATTAACAGCATAAACCTGTTGTAGGTACTATTCTATATTTTTTTACATTACTTGTGCTTTTAAACAAGAATTCCAACTAGTTTAATAAGACCTCTTCTAGCACGATACATTTTAATTAGAAATTTGATTTAATTCGTTATTTTTGCTATTCACTTTAGCACGAATGTACCTAACTATTGTAGATTTTTTCTGAATTTCATACCTAGTATTATGCTACCACTCTTTATCAGGTTTTAAATTAGAAAATGAGTTAGTTAGTTTAGTACATCAATAAGTAATGCAACACCATTTTTTATTCCAAATATCGGTATTGACGCTCTGCCTACCCCATTAGGGATACAGGCGTGATATTATGTATGTATGTATATGTATGTATGTATCGGTAATAAAATATTCATAAAAAGTTACAATAACCATAAGGTACACGGAAACCTTATGACCACAATCATATTGCGTAAATCTGAAGGCTTAAAGGGAAAGGTCCCGAGTAAATGGTGCTTGGCGGCCATCTTACCCGATTTCCCGCCAACAATAAGCTGTGAACGTTGGATATTCTATTGCGGAATATTGAAAGCTTTTATCTTATACAGGGTGTGCGGAAAAGCCATGAACATTTTAAGGAGTTCAATGTACTCATGAATTGTATACCTTTTTTATATCACACACCTACCTTTGGTGATTCTATATATGTAAATGGCACAAATAAATGTTTTACCTTTGCACCAGGTGCTGCCGTACCTACTGATATAAAAGGCCAAAAGCTCAGAAGGCCAAAAGCCCAGATTTTCAGGCGCCTGAAAATCGGAGGTAAAGCACGAAGCTGGTTAAATATATTATTATTTTCTTCGGTATTCAGTTCCACGTCAGCTTGTTCGTCTTTAACAAACAAACATTACCCAGCCAATGCCTCCTAATTAGACATAAATTAACACCATTTACATACATTACAGCAGAGTTAACATTATTATTAACGGTTTCACGCGATGACAACGCCTTAAACCGCACATTTCAAGCTTTTGAAATCACGTTTTGCGGCCGCGGTCGCAATTTCTGACGCACGACGAGCTGTGTGAACTCTGCCTTATTTGGACACACAAATTAGGAATCATTTCAAACTTATGCGCAATTTCATGGGTGCTTAGAATTGTATTTATTGTGTGAATATTTAAATAAAAAATATATAACTTTTTGAAGATTTTGTTTTTACGACTGCTCATTATTTTTTTTTATACGGTTTAGTACCTAGAACACAAATCAGTCTATAACGTAGCAAATGCAGTGCACAATGAAATCACTAACTCATATAATCGCATTAGATCTCAATCACGGTATTATACGTATTATTCACGGAGTGTTTCAATAACCGTAAATTCATCAACCCGTACTTACTTATGTCCGAAATTAATTGAGTTCGGAACGGCTGTTCACTTCCTATCGCGTCCGGACGACCCTTGAATTAATAAGAGAACCCTATTCGGGAACCAAAGACATCCATATGCCTTATTCTATTACACTAAACTTTAAGTTTGGTATCGATGTAACATGTAACGTCCTTTGGTATGGGGTGTAACGTAAACTAAAATATGTCTAGGTCGCAGTCTGAAACTATACGACATTTTAAAGTTTGTTCGGGGTTCAGAATTTCAGCTTCCTTCTTCTTTTAGTCAAAAAGTGATAAGTGGTGAGAACCTTAATAAAATACACACAACGGCTTCTTTCACCTAAATCATACTATACAGGTATAGACTATGCTCAATAAGTATCATACCTTTCTCTTCGTTATCGAAAATAATAACGAGCATTTCGAACGAACAGTTCCTGTGAAAGAGTTGTAACTTCCTTCCAACAAGGTAGCGTTGAAATATTATCCGAACAAAATAACAAATAAAGTAACCAGAAGTTGTAGCTATCGCCACGTCATAAATACAGCACTATCGCTACTTCCAGCGAGCCATAGTTTCCAACTACTTATCACTTTCACACTTTATTGGACTTTAAAAATAACTTCGGGGACACTGAATCCACAGTTTTATACTCCGGCTATTAGAAATGGGGCGGTGAAAAGACATTTTATACAAATGGGCGAAGCAACCTCGACTTCCGGTTCCGGGAAGTTTTATAAGTTGGTGTTTTAACGGTCTAATAAAATTCTAGAAGCAAAAACAAAATGTCTAGAGGAAAGTTATTTTGTAGATACGTTTACCCTATTTAGCTAAATACGCTGGGGAAAATCTTCCTATCGAGATCCTTTTTACATTTTCTTGAGGCTATTTTGTACGCATTTTCACGAAAGATTTTGTACCCAATTTTCACAAAATCCGATAATGAAGTCGTAAAAAGAATATGAAGTGCTGATAGGTAGGTTATATTTGAAATCAATTTAATAAACACTTCAAATAGGTACTTGTATTTATCCATACAATGATATTGGATCTCTGTATTGGATCTGTATTGGATACGGGGCGTAAGGGACAGCTTCCCGCAAACTAATTGCCCAGTCAACAAAACTAAACTTTCAATGGAATTTTTTTTTCAGGAAATGAAAAAAAAAACATCCATACTTATTCATACAATAATGAACATCTTGATCAGACAATTTGGGAAGACAATTAGGGAAGCTAAAAACTTTTTTCATTTCTCTTCGTGTAAGTTGTTAAATGCGTTGACTTAGCAACCCTTACTATGAGCATAGAGGAATATAATAGCATTCATGCGGTCGACTTGCAAATATTCTGCTGTTGTGCTTTTGATTCCTTTTTTCCTGAATTATGAGACAGTACAAAAGACAATTTAGTAATCAACAACAACGCTTGTTTACAGGATACTAGGCTCGGTGAGCGTCCGCAAACACGATCCGTTAACGTCGTGTCGGCGGTTCTCCGATTCACTCGGTCAGTGTAAACAAGCCCTTACAGCTACTTTTAGTACCTAGTATAAAACTATTCGTTTATCTCTAGGAAATTTTATTCATAGATAAAATAGGTATGATCAAACAATTTTAGGAAAATTATTTAGTTTGGAAGTTCAAAATTTCAAAAAATCCTCCTCAATACTGTTTTTGTTCTTTTTCCGTACAATTAACTACTTACCAAAAATTTGATATTTATTATTTATAAATCTAGATTAATCAAAATATGCGACATGCCAAGAGAAAATGAGATTGTTATATTTTCTAGAAGGTCCGCTTTATCATGTTCAGGCTTCTGTCATATTATTATATTGGACGCTAAGATTGGACGTAATACATGAAATATGGCGGTAGCTCATAGTCTGAAGGAAGGTTTCAAAGATACCGCAGCCAGTGATTTACAAGGGTAGGCCAAATCAAGATTGAAGCATAGATTGAAGGAAAGTTCATCGCGTAGCATCTAGCTACGACGTAGCGAGCGTAGCAAAGTCTACACTCCAAACTATGTCGTACAAAACAAGACTGAATAAAAAAAAATCGAATAAAATATTTCGGTACGGAACGGTTTACTCGTGATAGGTTGTGCTGGTAAACGGTAGATTTTGTAGTCGAAACGTAGGTATAAAAAAATAAAGTATCTATTTTTTTACCACCATACCTAATATATCACAAGTAGACCCGAAAATAAGGTAAATAAAAGGAAATAATCGCAAGTACCTACTTAAAAAGTCATATTTCTGGTAGGGTTTTAAAACAAAAATAGAAACAAATTAATGTTTATGTTAATCAAAAATTTAATTTTCCCTCTTAAATTGTTTTCCATCTTCCAAGAAATTGTTATTAAAACGCGGTCAGGCAGGGTTATCAAGAAACCGTACAACTGCAGAGCTAAGAAGAAAAAGAAATAAAATTCATAAACGTGAGGAATGGAAAGAAGAGGCGGGTAATTCTATTCGCTCTAACATTTCTCGAGCCCTAAAAAGAATAGACAGGGCCACCTCCAGTAATGTACGACGACGCGAAGAAGTAGTAGTGTTACGTCCAGAGGTCGGCATATTATCGACCCATTGTGTAGTGTTTAAATTTCTAAAATTTTCACACTAATGATAAGTACCTAGTTATTTTAGTAAGCAAAAAAAAATAACATAGAAGCGAAATCCAGTACACTTTTATATTTATTTCGAACTCGTTCTGTTTGTCGTTTTAGTTTCATTCTATGTTTATGTTCAGATTTAAACAGTGTACACGTAAATATTTTTTCGGAAAAAGTCACAGTCTTATTTTAGTACGCAATGAGCGTGTTCTGGTTTTCTATTTTCGTAAAATATGTGGCGACGCGTGCTTTTCGCAGCTAGCAGCGGCCCTGAGAATAGGAAGAAAATATACATTATGAAAAGTGCTGAGCATTCCAGAGCATTCAAACCTGCAAGTTCCACTGTTGAAGATCAGTGAGGCGCGAACACGATATAATGGAATTTCCTTTGGATTTTTTAATGAGCACATTAGGATTGAAAACTACTAGACTAGATAATTGACAGTAAATGTTGCGTTAGTGTAAAGGCAATCATTAACAAGACTTTAGTTTAGGCTTCATGATATAAATTTTCTTAGGCTTGTATTAATAAACAGCACTTGAGACTGACAGTTAGTTTAAGTTCGTATCAGAAATGTCATTTCAGTACCTAAAAAATGGCGTGTCAAATCAGTACTTAATATTGCTTTCAATCTTGAGATCGCTTTATAAATACGAGCTTTAGAGACAATAAAAGTGCAAAATATCATTTCTTAGACTTGTAAATGAATATAATACCTTAATTTATACTTCTGACAAACATTTTTCCTTCAACCGACTCTTATTTTTTTATGTAATTTAAGCAGTACAAGTAATATCAGTATAACAATTTTTCGGGCCTTTTTATCAAGGCAAGCTGTTTTACCCTTTCTTGCTAAAATGGCGTTCCCTTATGTGATATTTGCTTATGAAAATGAAGCTCTTGAAAATAGTTCCATATTATTATCCAGTTAGGGCATCATAACCAAGAGATAGTTCCTCAGAATTTAGTAGGACTTATGCTTAATAAGCCTATAATTTAATCAATCTCAGGCTAGTAGTTCTCAGAATATATCGTCTTTTATTACTGGATTATCGGAGAAGTTGATGTCACCCTTAGTTCTCAGCAACTTAGTGATACTATAAATTAGTTAGAAGTGAGATCTCTAGACCGAATCACTTTGCACTTGGGATCTAATAGGTAAGGTTGATTTTCCTTTAGTGTGGTGATATAGGGATTGGGTGCCGACGCAATTAGGTCACTTGCTCCTAGCTAGGGATGCAAAATTACGTAATTTTACCGAATACGCTGGTAAAATACGGGTACGTTACGGTGATTTTTATAGATAACGGTAAAATTACTTATGACGTTTTAAGAGGAACTATTATGAAGTGAAAACTCAAAAATATTCGAGGGTTACAGTGTAATTGTAATTTAAAAGATAGGTTGACAATCTGTCACTATAGCGATATACATTTCAATCTAAAATTGCTTTAAATATTTGTCAGTTTAAATGTTGTTCTACGCCCTACCTACCCATTAGGGCTAAGGACGTGACTTGGTATGTATTTATGTCTGAAAACACAATGTTGCTGCTGCATTTTTTTAGTAGTCTGCTGCGTTTTTTACCGAATCTTACCGTGATTTTTACGTTTTTATCGAATTTTAGCGGGGTAATTTTACCGGTTAACATCTCTACTCCTAGCAAAGTACGCCACTTCTATTCCTCGGTTGGAGCGTTTGCGCTCCTGTTGGCGTTACTTGTTACCCGATGTTTGCCTCTCTACGTTTGAAAATGGAATTCAGCTGTAATTGGCTTTAAGAAACTTTAAGCTCGAGTATTTTTCGCGCCTGAAAAAAACAACATTTCTTGTTTTTAAATGACCTAATTTGGTTTAAATAATCTTTTTGGTGTTTAAAAGTTATAAACCTATGTTAATACAAAAAAAAACACTAACATGTCAAAAAAAACTCTTACTTATTATAGGTAATGGACATAAAAAAGATGTGCAGGGAAAAAACATTTTCTTTGTCAAAGTTATGAAATCGTTTTCTCTTGGGATACGGAACTAAGTTTAAACATTGCGTAAACATACACAAACAAGGATGGACAAAAACTCCATTTGACGTGGATGGGCACAACTTTTTTACCTAGATTTTATTACGTTGTTTTTTTTTAAGAACATAGAAAGTATATCTAACGTTGCGGGTTAATAATTTATAAATTGTATCAGTTTTCATAAAGATTTATTATGAAAGTAAAGTGGAAAAGTAATTAGGTAGGTACCAACGGCAACGTAGCACAGCGGTCCTCGAAGTCACTCCGAACAAAACTTTTAATTAGTAACTTTTCTTTTCATTCACAGAGACGAAATATCATCATAGTTAATGAATTACACATCACTTAAAGTTTTGAATGATATGGACAGAGAATTTTCCGGAATATTTTAGATAAACATTGTATGTTTCGGTATTTTTTCTGAATGTTACCTATATTGTAGTACGATGGATGGATGTGTGGAGTAACAAGAATGGATAAAATAAGGAATGAGTACAACCAGAGGTAGCCTGAAAGTTGCGCCCATTACAGACAAAGTAAGTAGAAATCGCCTTGCGTAGTATGGACGTGTTATGCGGAAGGATGCAAGTCATATAGGCAAGGGTAATGAATTTGAATGTGGATGGATGGATAAGTTGGGAGACAACGACCAAAGAAAAGATGGAAGGTCTGTGTGAAAGATGATACCAATGTCTAGAACGGGTGTGAGTGTTGAACTGACGTCTGACAGGGATGAATGGAAGAAAAAAACGTACTGCGCCGACCCCAAATAAATGGGATAAGGGCAAGCGAACGATCACATGTGTTATCCGTAGGTACTATTGGTTTTGCCACTTTTTATATAAAAAATACATGTTTTAGGCTAACCCTACAGCACCTTCGCAATCTATCAGCTGTCAACGCATACTCGTATGAACAGCTGGAACATTCTCGTTGGAGTACACAAAAAAGAAATAAACACAATGTAAAACTCGCTATACGCCTGTCTAAATAAACCGTACAAAAATTCTTTTATCAGTTCAGTATACACTCTTTATTTTGATTGTATACAATTACACAAATAAATATATTCGTTATCAAAACAAAAAGATATGTATGATAGCAGTTGGGAAATTAATGACTGGTGGTAAGTATTTTAATTTTAACTCTAGTATATCTAGCTAAAAGCCTATCTGCTTCTTAGCGTGTCGATAGCAGACACTACACTGTTGCAGCTCAAGCTTATTTAGCTTAGCTTGCTTTCAATTTATTACACAAATAACTAAATAGAGGTAAATACTTCAAACTATTAAATATTAGTTTGGTCTCATCACACCATTTTAAAGGTGTAGCTATTTAGGTTAGTTCTGTGCCTGGTTTTGTTAATATTTTAAACTAAATGTTCTGTTTATTAAATTCTTCTTGTTATGCGTGGTTGGCCTAGATAACAACATTGCCGAAAATAACTAGTCTAACTCAATGTAAAAGTATCCGTATTTTAATAATTAATTTTATACTTTCGTGGTTTAAACAGTTATCCCCGCCCGTGAGAATGGTGCCTATTATTATTATTTTATCACACTCTATTTGCAGTGTTCCATAATAATCTCCTAAAATAAACAAGAAAATACCTAACTTGACATTAATTATAATAAAAGAAAATAAAAGCGTAAACTGAAATTCTTACAAAAGCCAGTGAGCTATGATTATGAAAGAAATCGTGAAAGAAATCGTTTTATTCCGTCAATGAGGTGAGATTCCAGATGAGCCCGCGGAAGCATTTGATCCTGTTTAATATTCCTTATTCCTTTTATTTAATAACAATGCGGGAGACGCAAAGGTATCTTGAGAAGATGGCTAGTTAAATGATTTATACTACGTAACATGACGATGCGATGTGTATTTACATAGGCAAAGGTTAGGTATAGGTACGTACCTTGGTACCTACATAAATATAATTATCTCCATTTGCTATATTAAGTGAGATTTTTAAACGTCCCTTTGTTTTTATTTATCTTTTAGCTAATGTAAAAAATATTTGATTGTTGCAAGAGTAGGTTCAATGAAGTTTTTGGTTATTGATCATCTTTATTAATCTACCGCGATTGTGTACCTATTATAATTTTACCTTGCCATTCCGAAGGGTTAAATAGACTCAGAGGATTAGTTTTAGCAATCACAATGATCACGTCAATGATAATTTTATTCTATGTACTTCAAAAACCGTTTAGAAGATAATCATGATCCAGTTAAACAAAAGTCTTTATTGGTCAAAATCAATTATAAACATAACAGCAATTTAACAAAATAAAACATGATCCAGTTGATAAAAACTCACAAGTTTAGTGATTTAATTTTGAGAGCGTCCTTTTCGAAAGGAGATTAAAATGTTCATGTATCACCCAGCAAAATCAGGCGTGGTTTGTTAATAATCTCGATGAAATTGAACTTAAAATCGTTTCACGGAAAAGGACACAGTACGAATTTATTTTCTATGTCTCTAGCGGTTCTTTTTAGATGAATAAACGGTCCAAATTCAATTTAATTAAATTATGAGTTTACTTTGATGATAAAGCTCAAATTTATATTAAACTTAAGTTCAAATTTAGCTTATTTACCTATTGTAATCTAATTTCCTTAGATTGTTTTAAGGAAATTGAAAAAAAAAACAAGGCAATATCGTTTGGATTTGTAAAAAAAAACAATATTTAAATAGTAAACAACAAATCATTATATAGGTATCTTACACGTATCTAGGTACCTATTTAATTTTGTATTATATTATGTAAAAGAATCTTCCTTTCCAACAATCTTTTTAAGTATTTTATAAGTACCTATTATCAATTTTAGGCAAATATTATTGTATGTCGCTAACATTCAAGAAGTTTAGTTTAGTAGAGCCTTGGTAGCTCTAATTGGCAGAATGATGTATAGCATTCCGAAGGTCTCAGGTTCAAGTTCTGCCCGAATAAAAACAGTGCAAAAATCTTCAAAAATCGTTATGTATGATGTTTAGTGAAATTATTGAATTTGATAAATGTTCTATATATAATTATTAATCTTTGTCTTGCTAAGCCAGGTAAGAATATTCTTAAGCGATATGTTTGAGCAGAAAAGCCGTGGTAATCTCGAGAGCTTACCTATCCATTCGAAGGCATAAAGGATTACGTGAGTGAGGTCTACAGATAATCTGTTCTTGATTCAGTAATGTAAGTAAAGTATATGTAAATGTAAAATAAGCTATACAAGACATATTGAAGAAAATAAACGTACCTACATAAAATATAAACAACTAATTGAATATGCTGTTTTGCTTTTGGTAAAGTTAATTTCATTGACCTGAAAAAATTAATTTATTACGTTTATCATTTTATTATTAAAATTTAAAAATAACCCGAGTGTTAGGTTACCATAACTAAAACAGAAAGTGGGTACTTGTTGATACTACTTATATATAAGTTCAATTATATATAAGTTCAATTATTTATTAATCCAACTATAGTTGGATTAATAAATAATGTTATATATAGTTTCCGGCATTTAACTTGAAATGTAATAACAAACACCGCACATCGAAACTTTAACTTAAATTAAAGTGAGAAAGTAATTGCCACTTTGAAACCCGCTAATATGTCAAAATTACGTCAAGAAATCGTAATAGTAAAATCATGAAATGAGTAGTTAGATGTGCTGTGTACAGTGACGAGTAAACCGTTCCACGTTGTTTCACGTAAATTGCATTGTGTCTCGGCGGCGCTTGCTATCTGGTTCCAGCTTATCGGCAACGTGCGGTGAGGCTTTCAATCCCTATCTAAATTAGGTACTATATAACTTTATATTGAGTCCGTATAGTAAATCAGCACTTGAAATTGACTGCGAGTTTGAGTTCGTCTCAGAAATGTCATTTCAATACAAAACAGTCTGTCTAATCCATTATATTTTCATGTTGCTCTCAATCTGGAGTTGTTTTATAAATACTAGCCTTAGTTCTCATTCTATGGTAAATAACTAGCCTGCCTATATCCACAAACTCAGAAATCGACAGTCGTGCAGCCGAGTAAACTGTTCCACTTTGTCTTACGTAAATTACCTACATAGTTTACTTATCGGAAATGTAGCTTTCAATCTCCTTTCAGAGCTATTCGCTGTAAAAAGATTATAGAGCAAAAATTCGCGTAAATTATTGAGCTTTCCTTTATTTATTTTACCAACCTTTATGATTTAATACATAAATGACGCGCCACAAAGAATAGACATCACATCCAATCTCTTTAGTAGGTGACTTGGTGGTCATAAAAGTAGCTTTTAGCATTAAGCAGCTGCGTTTTAAGTGAAAATAAAATTTAATACCTACTGTAAAGAAAACTTATAATAATTTAATTATAAACATCCTAAAGTGGATAACTATAATTGGCTTTCAGTGTAATCATAATATTGTAATATTATAACTTAGGTAATAAGATGCTGTTGTTATCCTAACAAAAAAAAACTCCACCCACGTAGAACGGAGAGCAACCAGTCGTGAAGCTAAGTAAACTGTCGTACTTGTTTCAGCTAAATTACATTTGTTCTCAGCGACTCTAGTTATTTCGTTCTGGATTGTCGCCGATGTGTAGTGAAGCTCTCTATCTCTCACAATCTTCACGGAGCTTTGTTTCTTTCGAGTTAAACCTATGTTTTTCTCGAATATATATTTTCATTCACCAACTGCCAAGCGTTGTGAGTATGGCATTACCCCCAAATTTTGGGGAGGCCACAGTGGACTGTTGTGGCTGATGATGATTATATAAAACGATCTCGTTTGAAACTAATATTAACCATCCAGCTATTTATTTCAAAATATAGTTAATACTTGGAAATTTCCAACTTAAAAATATCACAACTTCAGCACGCAAGGACTCCGTCTCACTTCCTCCTGTTAAAAGCTTTTCGTTTGTTGAGTTTGTAAGAGCCGGAGCGCGTCGGGCCTGCTCCGCACAATAGCCTGAGAAGCCAACATTAACACCAGATCCCAGTCTTAAGTAAGGTAATGACTTGAAAGGTAATGTACTCTCGTGGATAATCCATGTTGCGTCATAACAATAGCATTAAATGCTCTTTGTTTGGAGGTGTATGAAAAGGCACGACGAAACAATGAAGGGAAGCAAAATTGAGACATTGTCAACGAATTTCTTATAAAATTATTTGTACACCGAAATTATTTTGCTATACTTCAAAAGCTAAATTGAAAGCGATGCATTTATTTAAAACATTTACTTTCTTGCTGCAAAAGTAAGAAAAGGATTTATTTAACAACGCAACTATAAATTTCAACTAAGCGCTGCGCTGACAATGAATCAATCTTAAATTATAGTCGATTGGTATGTAGGTACGTCTTTGACCAAAGTAGCTTTACACTATTCGTTTGACCATCACATATAATCCGAATGAAAGTTTCAGTAGAAAATCGTAAATAGACCGTTTACTGAAAATATCAGTACAAAAATATCTTACAAATTAATATTCATGGAACTCTTCTGAAAATTACTCAGTCAGCATCAATTCAAGTTACAAAGCCCCACCTGATCCCTCTTCGTTATATTTTTTATTTACCATACCAACTACTTACGTTTTTATATTCCTATTGAAAAAACTTTTTTTTCATTGGATATAAGTAGTAGAATTACAGACGTAGTTGTAGGTAAATAGATAAATACTATATCTGAAGTCAACGACCCTTTTCGACTATCGTTGTGGAGCCCTTTAATTATGAGTTTCCCTTCCGTATCGGCGAAATACCATACAATCGTTATTTCGTTTTAATTTTTAAACTGTAAGACCAAGCTTAACCAAGCGTTGTACACATATTTTGAAACGAAAATATTAACCAAGTTCGAAATTAAAAAGAATTTTCTTTTTCTCGCAAAACCGTATTTTCGGTCTTATTTTGTTGATGCTTAATATTTTTTAAACCAAAACTAGTTATAAGCATATTATTATACGTTGATACGTTGCATTTAATTTAGTTTACAGAGTTTGGTTAAGTTTGGTCTTACTGTTAAGAATAAAAGCGAAAAACTACGGTTGTATGGGAATTTGAAACTCCAGGGATGCTTTAAGAAAGGGACCATGACATAGCACGCCAACAGACGAGCGTGTCCCCTGCAGGCATAAAAACAATTTACTCTTCTAAGCCGTGTTTTGTAATCGTTGGACGAAGACGAAGCTTGTCCTATAAGAAGTCCATTTATATGACAAAGTGGTACCTGCGGCTAGTAGCAAACGTTTATGTGCTCTTTGTAATCGCTCTATGTCTGCTATACTCAGTTGACAAGAAGCGGCTTACTGCAGTTTCCTACAAGTTGGCTTCTTCCATACACATTTTTAACGGCATGATAAGTGTCCACTGCCAGTCCACTGCAGTGCAGGGCTCCGATCTTTCCTCTATAAAAATATACATCAGTTTACAATTAACTACTGCTGTAGGTTGATAAAAGTCACTCGCGCGCTGTTTTACAAAATCTATCTCTGTGGGTAGTCTGAGCCAGAGGTTCTTGATCCGAAGGTACCGGGTTTCGATTCCCGGTAGATGACATCGACTTTGTGTTGTTGTTTCTAGTTTGGTTAGAAAAAAAAAATAGTTTTTAGAAAAGTAAAATAATCCATGCTGTTGGATAGGCATGTCAAAAAAAACCTGCGACAGATTTCTCTTCGGTCATGTCCGTCATGTCCTAGCAGAATAGAGAGTGCATTGTATGTTGCGCAAACACTCAGACATTAAAAACAATAAGACCCGCACAAATAGGTTGGGCAGACAACAAATAGAATAGGTACCTACATTATTTTTATTTTACAACACGTATGCAATGCAAAAGACAAACGTACATTTCCAAAATAAAATAAAAATCGCACACGAGAATCATCGCTGAAATACATCGAGAAATATTAAATTGAGAGAATTTTCGCCCGAGGTGGTATACCCCGATATCCTCCATTTTAGGTTTCCCTTCGCCGGAATAAAAATGTGCACCGAAGACCGAGGCTTAAATCCGACATGTGCATTTTGACTCCAACCCAAGGATTAAAGCGGCAGGTGGTGCACAACAAAAAATCCATGAATAATGCGATTGCTCCAAAACGGATTTACACTGACAATTCGAATAGTAGCGCGGAAAATCAAATGCAAATTATTTTTTTAAAATTTTGATTTGTTTTTGAGCTTTTTTGAGCGATTTGTTGATATTGATATTTGTGGTTTAACAAACTGATGCTCCACTGATACTATTTGTCCAAGAAATTGTGGGAATAGGGAAAAATCTACTCATGAAACTGAACAACTTTTCTTAGTAATATTTTCTCGAAACTTATTAGACACGCTGTATAGGTACAATACACATCCTACCCTTAGGTACTTAGTACTAAGTCTATCTTATGCGAGTGTCAATCAACTTGCATCAATTTCAGTTAAATCGAAACTGATCTAACTTCCCCTCCGACAGACGAACTCAAGCTGCAATACATCACGATCCAAGCGCCCTACAAAAGGACCCAATCTTCAATCCAGTAGAAAGTCCCAACTCCACCGATACGGATATTAATTGAAATGCACCTCGTCTAAATAGGGGCACTTAGCCGCCATATTGGCAATTATCGAGCGTCTTTACTAATGAAGATCGAGCGGTGAGCCGGGAACAGTAAAATGCAGTTTATGGAGCTGTAAGATGTTAACATGTAGTTACTCGTTCTCCAGACGGATGAGTAAATGAGTGATGAATGATATCTCACTGTAGTAATCTCAGAATAAAATTGTTTATTTATCTGAAAAGACAAAGGGATTTCACTTTTTGTTCGCATTCAGATGTTTATAATTTTACAGCTTCGATTTTTGGAGGAGATTTTATAATGCTTTATCAATGCAACAACTAGAAATACCCAGAAAATACCTTTCTATCGTAGATTGGTAGTCAAGAACACAAATAGTCCTATACAAAGTTCAATAGTCCAGTTTCAATACCATCTTCTTAATTTTAAATTAAAAGATTATAAGAATTGATATCAATAATAAGATTTCTATTTGCAATAGCTTTTCCGTATCAGAATCCTATTCGGCTAAAAATACCTAACATCAAAATACAATCACAGAAATTCGTTCTCACAACTTCATTAAGGGACCATCGACCGACAAAAGCGACGCTAACGAAGTCAATGTCAACCCGACTCAGTGAAAGAATATCAGTACTGAGAGGTAGGGATGTACTACGGAGCCAGAAATAATGCACATCGGCTAAGGTCTGCTTTGTAGAGCGTTATTCCTGTCGCACTTGTTTTACAAATCGCAAACGTCACAGTTTCTTTATAAGAGTCAATGTGCTATTTTGACGGCCCCGTACTGTATTGAGGGGTAGACTATAGTAGTATACAGAAAAGTGGAGAATTAGGAATCAAAAGTGACTGGACTGCATTCAAAATGATAGGAATTACAAAAGAAAAACTTTCTCTCGCTGTTTGCAGAAGTTTCAAGCTAGCAAATGTTTTGAGGCATAGTCTGTGATTTTAGAGTCATTTTTGGTAGTTCATATTTGAAGTTTACGTATGAAATATATCGAGGAAAATACCTATTTGACTATTAGGTATTATACTTATTTGCCATTGAGCAAAAACTAGAGATCAAAGTGTACCGTAATGGGATATTGACAACATTACTAAACTATTCATATTTATAGTTACCTCCAAAAAACTACTCAAGATAAATGCGAGTTGCTCCTAAAGTTTACCTACTTAAGGTAAATAAGAAAACGAACATAGAAAAACATCCCTAGACGCAAACTATTGAATAGGGAGCTATAACTATTGAATAGGATGCTGTAGAATACCGTCCGGGAAGGCGGAACATGATCATTAATTAAAGGACAGCAGATGTTCCCAAGAAACTTGCAATTAGTCGGGGAAAGTGAGAAGCTGCTCTAGGCAATAGCATCTTTTTAGGGTTCCATATCCAAAGGGTGAAACGGGATCTTAGATGTATTAATATGCCTTCGTTTTCCGTCCGTCCATCTGTCTGTCTGTTTGTCAGCGGGTTGTATCTCATGGTCATTAATTAAAGGACAGCAGATGTTCCCAAGAAAGTTGCAATTAGTCAGGAAAAGTGAAAAAATTATTTAGACAATAGCGCCTTTTGAAGGTTTTGTTCCCGAAAGGTGTCCAATTGAGCCCTACTTATACACTTCCTTTATCTGTTCGTCAGTCTGTCTATCTGCTTGCCAGTAATAAAAAAATAAATAAAAGAAGCATACCATAATGTCAGGATATTAGGGAACTCGTGTAAAAGTCCAACTCGCACTTAGCCGGTTTTATTACTATTGCTTTGAGAGAGTATGGGATGAAAGAGCAAAGAGTGTGAATGACGAGTATTGAATCCAGTAATATCGGGTTTTCTGATTTTTGTCGAATACGTTTGTGTACGGAAACGTCGAGTTCAGATCTTCGTTTGTGTTTTGTGTATTTTGATAGCTAATTTGAGGAATTGCGATAGTTGTACACAGTTTTTAGCATTTAACTTCTCTCTGTCTCTTTTCTAGTAGGACCAATAATTTGGCAGACGTAACTGTAAAACCTAACTAAAGGATTATTTCTAAAGAATGAATTTAATGAGTAGAATTTTAACATCGGATGATCAATTTTTAAATATAAATAGGAACACAAAATTGTTATTATATTTAGGTACTTTTTGTAATTCTGTAGTACTTATTATGTGCTCATAACAAAATGATAACATCTAAATCCCATTCCATTTAATGGCATCCTTAAAAGGAAGCGGCCACGGAACATTAGCTTTGGACCCGAACAGTTTGAGAGCCTTAATACGCAATATACGTACCTCTAGAGCAAGATTTAGTTTTGGAATATATGTAGATAGATAAAAAGCATCTCTGAGTAGAGAGGTCAATGTTTGAATAGGATATTCATAATAGTTCTCGAGGGTTATCTTATCACACTCTATGCAGGAGAATGATACTTCAACGAAAAATATTGCTCGTAACCAAAATTGAAACACATTAATGTTGCAATTAATTTAAGTATCTTGAAGTTTTATCTTGCGTACCCATTTCTTTCTTTCATAAAATTAAAGAAAATTCTAAAAATTGACGTGTAAAAATTATTATCACGTTAACTACTTACTTCATTAAATCGTAAACGTTTTCCGTTACCTCTTTTCAACAAAAAGTTGCTGACTGACTTATCCGAAGTCGAATCATTACCCATAAAAGTTCACCACTGAACGAAGTGCTGACTGAAACGAAAGAAAACACCGATGCAAACGACACAGAATCTAACTTCCAAAGTTTTGTTTTGACACTTTCTCTTATGCTAAAACCTTCCGGACTCAAAAAGATATAAACACAAAAGTACGCGTGAAAGGAGAGAAAAGTTGCAAAAATGCGCCGTATTATTTTTAAAGTTCCCCAGTTCAAAAACAAAGTTGTTTATAAAAATATCAAAACACTCGCAAGAGCTATAGGAAGTCCAAACAAAGCGACTTTTCAAGAACAAAGCACGACCTGCGGAACTATGACGAATACGAGCGACAAATTTTTCCAGACACTTTGGGAGTACCATATCTTTAGGGAGACAGAGCCGGTTTTGCAGCAGTTTACTCCCAACGATTGTTGCGTTTTGGAGTGACGTCGCAGAAATGTATGTTTTTCACGAGCAGTACGAAGGAGTTACTGGAAGAATTGAATTCTGTAGTTTAGCAAGGTAAGGTGCACTAAGAATAAAATCCAAAAGCGGTTGCACGCTATTTGACGTAGTGAACCAACATGGTGTATTAAGGTATGTGTAGGTATTGCGTTTTTGCGACGTGAATCTAGAACTGACCGAACTCAAAGGGTACCTACTTCTTCTAGGACAAGTTGAGTCAGCTGTTAAAGGTAGGTATAGAATACTAATTTCAGAATAAAAAGTAATAATCAACGGTCATATAAATATCAGTGCATAATTCACCCACATTGTTGCACAAATTTCGGGATGCACACAGCATCTTCATTTCATTCTTAAATCGCGAAAATCTCAACTGTGCTAATACGCCGTCTAGACCAGTTAATGTGTCAGCTACGACAGGTTTGTGGAGCATTCGGATTCCAGCTTCCATGACAGCCATTACTCTTGACGACAAATGACCGAACACCATTCGTCCACTAATGGCTTCCGCGCCGCCATCTTGCCGGCAAAAATGGCGCTCGATGATAGTAATGCACGCTAGCGGTACTTATGGTAATAAGTTACTGGAGATATCATAAACATAATTTTTTTTTGAGATGATTATCTGTCAGCCAGTCTAATATCAAGCCTGCTACACACAGTGCCGCCAAATGTACCTAAGCATACCTACTTTATGAATGTTATTCATGCCACAAACAAACACCCGTTTTAATTTCAAAATACCGTGGAGTACCATCGTGAAAAACACCTTTGCACGATAGCAACATAAACGAAAGAAATTCAAAGCGTTTTTAATGTAACATGAACTAGGATAGGAGTCCGTCTCTTGGCATTAAAAATGTCTAATTAAAAGTTTCGTTCCGTTTCAGTTTAAAGTAGGTAATAAGTACCTAGCTGGTATTCAATTCTAGTTTTACTACGTTGCAAGTTCTATGACATTTTTATTCTGAAAAAGGATAACTTTGAGCGTTAGGTCATTCCATTTGACACAAAGTCAAATGTGTCACACGTACTTAATATGCAATTTTATACACGAAACTTAAATATGAATATTTTGTTCAGATACTAAAAGATTTTTTACATGGCAAAGGTCCTATAGTTGACCAGGACTCTCTTTTATCATTTCACTGATCATGGTCTGTGTGTCATCTGTTTCCTGTATTCAAAATTTGCTAGTTATTATTTTTAGGCAAATTTATTGTATAACAATAAAGATTATCATATATCAAGACCATGAACTCACAAATCAGAGGTCAATGAATAATATTTTATCCAAGCTCTACTTCTGGAACTACTGAGCGGAACAATATTCTTGCGTAAAGAGAAAATATACCAACTATTTTTATGGCTAAAGTTATTGAAATTGGTAGCAAAATATTGATCGAAAAGTTAGTATTACATAGTATGAAGGAACATCAATTTCATAACGTCCATTTTTGCTGTCACTGAATTATATTCACAGTTAACAGCATCAGAGACACAGATACCTAACAGTTCATTTCCTGTAAGTTTGCTGATGATCCAGAATAATTTCAGGTACTCATCATTTTTTATCATTTGTGAGGTTGTTTCTGGTTGGATCATAGCCCTGCTGGTGTTTTGTAAGTTAATAAAAGGATGTATGACTTTACTGCTAACAAATTTTCGATTTCAGTAGTGTTTTATTTACTCTACTGCGAATAATTACTCCACTGTGAATTGGCCTAATCGTTGATTGTCTGTAATCAAAGCAGAATACCAAATAAAGATTCATTAGTAAAGCAGCTGTGTTGTGCCTATCTACATGTTAAATTGAGTTGGCCCCACGTTTGTGCCTGTTACCGCTTGGTTTTATACGCGTAATACCTAAATATTTCAGACTTTTCTTTGCTCTCCGGCAAATTACATAATACTTAATACTTACCTACCCACATATTTTCTTTTTTATTATATAGCCACTTACTTACCTCTGCACTTCCTACATATAAAATTAAGTTACCTCTAATTTTCCAGTTTTATTCGGACTTTAAGCAGTAAGTTGGAACAAAGTAATTTCCATGTAGGGAATAACGTTCAAAAGAGTGGTAGGGTAACAATACGGGTAGTCGGCACGGCGGCCGATAATTGTTGAATAGGAGCGCAAGTGCTGATGCTGGGGAATTCTCACTGCTCTCGTTTCTCTGCATTTACTCATAATTAGTACGGGGGCTGAGAGGTGTTTTAGCGCACTTTATGTACCTTTTGATCAGCCTGTAAATGGTGATGATATAAATAGCTTCAGCGATTGGTAGCTTTTGTCTAGACTGCTCTTTAGAGGTGGTATCTTGTGAGGTGTTTTAGCTCGCTTTGATTAGCCTGTAAATTGCGATGCTAAAAGTAATTTTATTTATGCTTTGGATGATGTGATGGTATTTTTTCTCCAAGCTTTCATTTTATGACGGTGTATTGAGTTGCTCTGGGAAGATTTTTTAAGCAAACTAATAAGAAGACTTCCTTATATTAAGGAGAAGAACTTTGCAGGAAAAAGTGGAAAAAACAATGAAAAAAAAGATAAGATATTACAAAGTTTAATTGATACGGGGCAGCCGTAAATAATTTTATTTCTGAAAGGAAAATACAGTTCTGTATTACTCTCCTAAGAGTTTTAATTATCTACTTTTATACCTTGCTTGGTCTCAGAAAATCCAGACATCATCAATAATACCACCTACACAAAATTTTGCCATCATCGGCTGCCGTACTACTTAATGGCTTCACTTCCAGCCCACCCGTCCTCGTAATCTCTATATGAGCAAAAATTTAATTCTCCACACAAAAAATTAAACTCTATCGCGATGGCACGTGGGTACATTTTAAATGTACTCGTAATTGCAACACATGAATAAAATTTAGGGTAAACTAGGATTTTAATTTTACTTCAAAGCTGTACAGCTACTTTGTAAAAAGTACGCGGGAAATGTGCTTTGTCACAGGATATCTTTTGCAAACAGACCTATATTGCTACATACTTATATTAAAATACATTATTATCTGGTTGAATCATTAATTTAACGCTGAGTACTTTTGTCTGAAATTTAAAAAAAACACATTAAGGATATCAGGAGGATCTTTAGGTACTTCTGAAATTAAGGTTATTCGGGATGTTTTGGTCACACGGCCTTTACTAGTCAAGAAATTAAAATAATAAGTATTTGATCGATGAATTGATCGGTAACAAAACATCCAGTTTCTTTGATTAAAAGATCTTTCACTGTTCATGTATGTATGTAACTTTTATGAACTGTGACCATAAAAAAACTGAAGCTTCAGTATATACCACTTTATCCATAATCTCATAATACCAGCAATATCGAACGAGTAGCAGTTAATAACAATTTTGCGCGGACACGCCGAACTTTTAATATGGCGAGGGCTAAGCCAATTTTGATTACTCCCTCTACCCACATTTTCGTATCTCTATGGAACATCAACTTTGTTGTTGACATTTTTAGATATAATTATATAACCTAATTACCTCTTTTATTTATAAATTTCGTGTAAAAATATTATTCATAATTTTATTACATTAGGTAACCTATTACCAGGTACCATAGGTGTACGTACCTATACCAGGTAGGTACCGTTAGGTGTACCTATAATGTGTAGTTTTGTAGGAAGCCGATTCAAGATTGTTATAATGAGAAATTTGCGGTTGGAACCGACTGTATATGACGATGACTGGACTGCTGATATGAATATGAAAGTGCTCTTTAATTTGATATTCCTTCATGGTCTGATCCTCATTCATAACGACCATTTAAGAGAAAGTATCTGTGTAGTAAACAAGATCATGTTGATTGTTTTCATGTTATGCTATCCACAAGGCGACGTCACTGACAATTTGAAGCTACTGGTGTCATCATCCATCATCTATCATCGTTCACACCACGAACACCATGTTCAATTAATCATCAGTAAAACAATAACATTTCATCCCCCTTAAACTTTTACAAAATATTCATTTTAGGGTACTCTGTGAACTTTTTTGATTCCAGTATGTTTTCGGTAAAAAAAAAATCAATGAAAAGTCACTATCATATAATTGTATTCATATTGAACAAGAAACAGCTTAATTTATTTGGCCGAAACGTTGAAGTCTTTTTATTTATTTATACTATACTGCCTGCTGGGTTTTTCTAAAATCACAGTCAAATTCTGTTTTTTTTTTATCTGACAGAATATTGCCCGCTACAAAATCATTTATTACAATGATGCAGACCCCCAGCCTATAATATCTGCACTTTCACAAGCTGTATTTTTTTAATTTCTCGTCTCGCGAAGCACAAGCTAATCAATCTTGTTGACACTGTTGAACCCTGGTTGAAGGGACCTCTGCCACTCAACTTTAACGAGGGCGTTGGATCTGTCTCTTTTCACTCCCTTTCAATCGGTTTTTCAAGGAAAACTTGATTTGTAATTACAGTGTAAAGGGTTTACGTTGGTTCTTTCTGAAACGAGGTTGGATTATTGGTTTTTCATCATTTTGAGTTTGAAGAGGTTCTTGTTGAAGTACACCTTTAAATTGTTGTTTGAATGAAAATTCTCTAATTTATTATTGATCCATATTTTTTATTGTACATTAAAGAATTAGAAGAAGCACAATCTGAAAATAGATACTTACTTTCTCTCTTATTCGGAAAACATAAAAAATGTTCAAAGAGAAGTTTGTAGCGCCAACGATTTCCAAAAAAAATGCACACTTTAAAGCTTTCGGGTTAAGGTGCTTCTTCACTGTGCGCATTTGCCTGTCTTTTGGCATCCATACAAAAGTCATTTGCTTGTGAGAGCGCACCTTTAGCAGTATCAAACAAATGCATACTTTAGGAAACTCAATTAATAAGAACAAGAATTAGAACTCCGTTCACTTTGATTAGTCATTTGTATGTCACTCAACCTGCAAAGGAAAAGGGTCGAATAATTAATTAAATTTCCCAACAAAATCATTTGCTTTATGAGGGAATTCATTAGAAGGAAATCTGTGCGTGAGCTTGCCAAAACATTTTCATAAAGCGAATAGCGAAGTTTCATCTAAGAAAATATAGTGCTTAGAAAGGATAGATATTATTTTGCAATGACGAAATAAATATCGAAAATCAAATTCAGGGTTGCAGTGTCCACGATCTATCGTCAACAGATCGTCAAAATAAATTATGTTTGGTTTTGAATATCCACTGTTGCAATCCATCCTATGACAGCGTTTCGATTGGTTGGATTTTTGTATATTGTAAAGTTATGAAATACAAAATTACGAAGATAGAGTATAGTTATCACGACAAGTGCACAAAGCAAGTCATTTTTACTAATATTTAAGAAAGATGTGTACAACGTAACGTTGCCATTAATATGTTAATCCCTACCGAAATCCTTAGACCCGTTCAAATTTTCGATTCATTATGAGCCTTATAAGAGTCACACACAAAATGCTTAACTTCCGCCATAGCATTGCTTTTGCCTTAAGAGCGTTTAAAAACGGCCGTTTTAGCAATAATCTCGATAGAAACTGCGGGGTACTACTCCTCAATTCATAACTTCTAAAAAACCATCAGCTCTAATTCTAAGCAAGAATTAGAACAAAGTTTAAAAAAAGTCTAGTATATTTTGCAAGTAATAATTTTTTTAACGAGTAAGGGGCACCACTGCTCGTTATAGACCCTCTCAATTGCTCTATAAACAGCCAGTATTGCCGTGCATTTGAAACTCTGTTTTAAATGTTCTTTCTATTTATATTGAACTCTACATGAAGCTTCATGCGCGACACAAAAAGGCCGGAGGGCAAGCGACGTTGACCGATCGTGTGGACATACTCCGCAGTCCGCCCCCATTAGTGCACTGCTTCTAAGTACTTTATTTACTTGTTACGTCACCAGTGTTCTGTGGAATATGACCATTAATTAAAAGAGCTGAATTCCCCTAGTATTTATTTCGGGCAGAATTTCTAGGAAAGTGGTAATGGTAAATGTTGTAGGTTTCTACAAAATATTTCTTCTTATGATGTGAATGTGACATACCTACAGCCGAAGTTGCCTTTCTTGCTCAACCTATTAAAGTACAGTATACGCATTTGGCCGTGGGCTGAAGATGATGATGATACGCATGTAGTACGCTAAGTTCCTAATAAGTACCTACATTTTCTTCTTTCATTTCAGCAAGCTTTTCTTCCTTAAGGGCCCAAAAGGGCTTGTTGACACTGTCCGAGTGAATCGAACAACTGCCGACGTTGACGGATGTTGTTTGCGAACGCCACCGAGCCTAGTATCATGTAAACAAGGCGTTATTTATTTGAAAACTTCCTCCAGTGGCTAAAGCTATAGACATTACGACATAGTGAAAACTTTAGAGATCATTGCGTTGTTTGTTACCGCTATTATTTGCACACACTTTATTTTGCAAGAAATGTACTAATAACTACGATACCAATTTCCTGTCGCAATCATAGTTTTTCAGTTCTTTAACGTTTGTCACATTTTTTATTGTAAGTACGGAAGCAGTGCTAAACTTTTTATTGTTAGAGTTTTGAAGTTAATCATAAACATAGGTACCTACTATATTTGTTTCGGAATTAATAGGGCGTGAACTTATAACAATTTATGTACCTACCAAAATGTGATTAAAAAGCTCGTAGATAGCTTACATACTTAGTTAAGTACAGGTAACAAGTAACAGAGGTCATTTAGCATTTAAACTTTAAATAAGTAGGGTATGGCCCAGGCGTCAATTCAGACAAATAATATTTCACCCCATCAGAATAACATTCCGTTATGCGACCGCATTACAATTTCTGACGCGCAACGTGTGAAAGCCTAATTTGGAAACGCAAATTAGAAATGATTTCAAGCGTACGTGAATTTTTAAATTGGTGTTTAGAATCCAACAATGAATTCGGGTTGATAATAACATTGTCGGCCATTCATTGGTTAACCGAATAATTGGAGTGTCAGGCATTTGAACACTCCGTTACATACAACGCGACGCGAGTAAGTACGAGTATTTAGATCAAACGTGTATATGATCCAAAAATTAGGTGCGAGGAGTTAGGTTTTCAGGGTATATGTAATTCAGTTGTATGCGTTTCTCCACTAGGAGTTTTAATTAAGCGATTCCAAATACTGAGCTGCTATATTCCACCATATTTAAATTTCTTTATTATGAAAACGGCACTATAATATTAAGCACTTTATTGTATAACTAGGTAGTAACAATGTGAGATACCTGGTGTATATATATCCGTGTGTTTGAATAATATATTACTATTTTAGCCAGGTGATATCCAAAATTGAGTCCATTACTTAAAATCCTACCGCTTGCATAATTTGCTAATATCCTTGTGGCAGCACCATAGCAACGTAGAAAAACTTTTATGTCTAGTCTTGCTAATTTTCTTGCGACCGTATGGTTTTATAATTTGCTGTATAAATCCAATAAATTCAGTTAATTCTTCAACTGATTTTTTTCAGAAAAATGGTTTGTTAATCACACTATACATGTGTACAATACTAAGTCGAAATAAACCCATGTAGGAATTGCAAATACCGTATTGGCGTGCAATGCAACACTGCTAAGTAGTAACTGCACTCCATAATGCGATCACTATAACAAAAGATTCATCAATAACTAGAATATTAAAGTTACACGGTAATGGTAGTCCAATTTCTAGACAACAATAGGTACATTGATATTACCTATATTGTGGGTTTGTCCAATTTCATCAATGCTTAGAGTGGACCACTGGATTCTCTATTGATTGTTGTGGGTCTGTTGTGTGAAGGCGCCAGACATTCGGAATAATTGAGTCTAGCTATTCATGCCAGTTGAACAGTTTTGTTTGGTGATGGTACTGACGTTATGGTGTAGACTTCTCGACTTATATCAAAACAATAAGATATAATTGAAAAAATTGTATTTGCTGTGTATCAGAATACATCTACTTATAATTATGAGAAAAATAAAATCCAAACATTCAAGCTTTTTATAAAAAAATAATAACTTTTTAAGTGATCAAAACCCCCAGGACCTATGTTCTTAATGTATAAAAATTATGCATTAATTTGATTTGGTTTATGATCATCTAAAATCATTGCTTTAAAACAAAGAAGGTGACTTTCTTAATTCCAATCATAAACAAGAAAAAAATTGAAGTAGGTAGGTACTACAACAGTTGGGTACAAATTTAACGCTACCAATTACCTACAGGATTCAATCAATTCGTCCGCCCGCCTGGAGCTATTCACACCTTTATTGTGTTCTGCCGAATTTCAGTAGAGAACTGCTGCGGTACACTGGTCGATAAAAATATGGTACAAGAGGAAGCACATCATGTTGCTTTGCACAATTCATAGTCGACGTGTAAAATAGTGTATAATAATTATTATAGCTAAAGTGTGTTTTATGTCTTCAATTTACAGAGAATTATTATGTCGAATACTACCTAATTGTATTTTTTACGTTTTGATAAATTTTAGGTTTATAAAGGCATAATATGATTTGAGTTAAATTAAACTCGTAATTTAAATGTTTTCCCAGGTTGGTTATGATATGAACTGTATTAGAAACAACAAAAACAAAAAAATTACCACGTGGCTCTCGCACAATACCTTTCGACAAAGGACAACCGTTTCCCATAAGTAACAATTCCCGAAACATCCTTTCTCATTTTAATGTATTTATTATAATTATAACCCAAAGTGAAAAATAGTAGGTTGATGTAGATTTTCTTGCACTCACAGTGCTATATTATTTCTAAATAATATAAGAAATTATTATTCACTTGACGAGTAAGAAATAACAGATCACTAATTTCACCGCTCAAAACTAAGCCGCCGTAGCCGGTTTTCCAAAGACGCGGGTTCAAATCCTGTCGGCGGATGAAATTTTTGATTTGTTATTTCTAATATTATTTAGTAGGTTGATGTGTGGTCACCTGTACAACCTAACTTACCAGTTTTAAACCCGCAGCTGTCGACATGATTGCCCCGGAGGATACAGCGCTTCGGACTGAAGAGTAGTGAAAGTGCTGCTTTGTATGGAAAATAGTGAAAAAAGACTCTACACAAAACAGCAAACAAAAATACTTTAAAAATATTACGCAAAGCGAATATTTCAATAGAATACAATTACAGTTTAACATTACTATTTACCGGCAAAATAATCATAAGGTTATATGAAATCAAAAGGTGTTTCATTACTTTTGAAAGTTTCCTAATCTAATGCGTATAAATTTGATTTTCTTCGGTGTAATTAATCTTTTCATTTAGCCTTTGTATATTTCTGATTCTTCCGCTCTTTAGAACTATAAATGTAGATAAACAATCACACGACCCACACAAATAATCTCCTCTCTAATTGCAATCAAAATACAAAGGTAAAACAAAAATGTTTTTTTTTTATAAAGATTCTAATTTAGTTGAATAATTTAGTTTGCACAGTATAAAAACTGACATTGGTAGATACCCTAATTATTCGTTAGTGCGTTTTTAGTAGATATATCCTAAGTAGTCATCCATCAAATATCAAAGGCAAAAAAAATATCTAAAAAAAATGCTTTTAACATAATCATTTTCATACAAAAATAGCTTATATTAACACAAAAGAACATAAAGTTTTATCTTGTTGTAATATTAAAGCATGGTAATAACTCCCATAAACGAAGGTCCGTGTGAAATCAATATAATAAATCATTCTGATGCGGGAAACCCCGTTTTTGCGCCCAAGGAGCGAAATTTATAGCATCCGCTATGACAAGGAGTTTTTGCTAAAGCCAACGTGAATTTGTTGCAGCACACGTTTGGAAAATAAACTTTCTTCTACAGTACGTGTGTTGAATTAAGTTTATGTCATACATTGAAAATCGTACCCTGAAAATATAAGACATAATTATAAATATTTTAAAAATAAAATAGGATCACATTTTAGCCTTAGTTGGCAACTTTTATCCTTTGTATAGAAGGTCACATTTCATAATAATTACATTAATAGGTAATCTGAGTCAGAAATATCCAGGTTGGTCATTCATCGTGTTTGAACAATGTTTCTGCTACGACTTTCGAGGAATCACCAAAAAACTGATTCGTGTCGTTAAAATAAAATTAGTATCCTTTATCTTCATTAAGTTTACAATATTTTAGACTCAAAACATTTCTAACATACTTACTTTATTTCATTTTTTTATTTGTGTTGCTATATTGTTTAGTTAGTGGATATTTATTTTTCATTCATTTTCCAAGCGGTGTCCTATGTTGGCGATAAAAGCAATATAAAACTTAGCGGAACATAGAAACTTTCCTGGTTCTGTCAATCGAGAACTTCCCGGAAGCAGGCTTCGTGTAACTCTAGTGCAAGCAATACTCTCACTATGTATGCACTGGCATTGTGTGTTTTATATCTGTGGTGGGAAAGCTAGTGGTCGGGGCCTTAGGCTCTAGATCTTGTGGTTAAGGGTTCGATTCCTAGGGAAAGTCACAAAGTTGAAAATATCTTCTTGTGTGATTGTTCAGGACCAATCCAGGATCTGCTTAGCACAATTCAGGTGTAATGACCTGATTATTTGAATGGACAAACATACATATGCCAGATATTCCTATTGATTGTCAAAACTTGACTGGCTCTGGTCAAATATCAATCCAGAGACTCGGAGGGGGGGGGGAGGGGGGTTAGTAAGTTAAGAAAGTTAACATTTTTGAATCGTCCCTTAAACTAAATCAATAAGGAAAATCAACGAACAATAATGTAAAAGAAAACTTCCCTAGCCGTCTAAATTTTCAATCACAAAACTTTTCACACTAATGTAACTTACCCTATAACAGTTTGGCTGGTTACGTAATCGGCCGACAGATGGCGGTCCGCCAAGGCAATAGGAAGTAACATTCCGTCCGTACAGCGATATAGTGAGCACTTGGCATCACCATCTAGACACGTGTATTCAATGGGTTTAATAGGACAGTCTCTAAGCCGACTAGCTTAGGGAGGGAGTAGGTACGATGGGTTACTAGGGTAGCTAGTGGGATGTTAAATCCTCATGACAGGATTGAAGCCTTTCTGAAGTACAAATTTAGCATTTGTATTAATAAAAAAATTTAACGGGTTCTTAATAGTTGTGTTTTTCTTTATTTTGAAATTCGCTACGTTTTTTCAAACCCTTTGTAAAATTTAAGTCCGTTGAACAAATTTTTAGTAAAATGGGTCACAGCTTTTATAAATTATAGGATTTTATTTATCAATTTTGTTTCTCATTTCACTGTTCTTATAAAAAACTTTGGTTATTTTTGGAAAATTTGTTCAGATGACGAATACTTCTATAATTTTTATGATGAATGTGCTCTATTATCGTGGATTTTAGGATGATAGGCATTTGCGAGAGCTTGCTGAATCGTTGATCGTTATCATTGTAATCAAAGTTTTCTTGAAGTCTTTATACTTGACCCAGGGAATTTATTGTGGTGGGCAAATCTCGTCTCCAACCAAGGACTTCCAGCCTATAGGTACGAGAATACCGTAATTCATCATTTAACCACATTACGCCATCTATTGAACATCAGTAATTAGAGGTTATTGTTATTAATGAAGTGAATGAGACACTGTAGTTATGGGGCGTAATGCAGTATGTTAGTATGTATTAATTGTGGATGTAGGTAGGCCAAGCGGCAGTCGTGAGATAACGGATACGTTTTTACGAATTAGGGGCGCTATCGCTGTAGATGATAGCTATGTTTTCTTATCCAGAACAATTTACAAAAAAGATTATTATAATAAATTTGTCTTAGGTAGTGTATAATTAATTTATTTCTATCACACCATTTGTATGAAGGAGTTAAAGTCGAATTCGATTTGCTTTTATTTGCAGATTTGCTTGACCATTTTACGGCTATTTAATTTCATAAATTGACGGTATTTCTCTGGAACCAATTTTCCCAATATGGCGCCGCGTTTCTCTTTTTTGTTCGTCCATAGACGGTCCATAGCTACACGATCTGTATACCAAAACATGAGTCGGTAAGAACTTCCGCCACGAAATTAACCTCGAAGTTTCCCAAATGCAAATGCGAAAACTTTATCCATTTAACGCAGCTGACCATTTACTTTCTTGAAATAATATTAAACATACATTTAAGGTTGGTATTTTAAAATAAATTACTTATACTAACGACCAGGCAAAGGTCTAAAACATATTGTACCTAATTTAAATTACTTTATTGTATTAAAATAAGTATACTTAGTATTGCAAAATGGATTGTTCATTATGAATAAATATAGAAAGACACTTGAAAAATTACATAATTTTGTACTGAATAACAAAATATTTAGGTAAAGTAAAATATTATATATATTCTGTGGTAAAATGCACAGAATAACCGGTAATATACAAATGCATAAAATACAAATATACGGTTTAAATATTAGCTTACAATGCATTCATCAGAATTGTGTAAACCCCTTTGTTTTCGTTGTAGGAATAGAAATGTATTTCGGTCATATAAATTACAATCCCCTTTCATAAGGTATTTAGTATCATGCGTGTTGCATTTCAATAAAATTATGATAAGTAAATAGGATTAATTAAATTCACATACTTCATTACAGATAATAGGTACTTACTTATTTAAGTTTTTACTAAGCAAAACCACTCCAGTATTCGCAAGCAGGTATTTTGAAAATATCCTAGTCATCCGAAAAGGTACTAAGGTAAAAATTTTGCAAAATAAGAATGTGTCGCAACATATTTCATAACAAAAGCACCTATTTACCGAAGGAATAGCATTTCAGATTTATCTCTGGTCGAGATATCATTTATAATGATTACCTTCTAAATACGGCCTCGTGGAAATAAAAATTGAGGTAAATTGTGACAAATTATTATGTCTTGGACACAAAAGACGATGACTCAAATTATGATAAAGTTTTTCTGCGAAATAAAATCATTATTCAAGAACAAATGGATTCATTATGATGGATTTAGAATGATGAATGTTCTAATATCCATTAGAATTAGACGAATTTCTGAAAAGAATTCCTGACGCATTCGTTTCGTTTTCATTTTAGTAATTAATTCAGTAGGCAAATGAATATAGATACAACTGATGATGTCAGATCGTTTTGTACTGAAATGATATTTTTGATACGAACTCAAACTCGCTGCGTCACTCTTGAGAGCTGATTATAAATACGGGCCTAAGCACTGTAAAGATCTCAGTAATGAATCAATCAAAATTCTCTTTAGTAAACATACTCAAGTACGTTCTTGGTATCGTCAATGTTTTTGTAACACAGGGTCACAGGGTACGCATTTTTAGCCTACAGCTATAAACACGCATTCTAGCACACTGGTGTTGATGAGAAACTTTACGACGATGAAAAATGCTTGAGGTATTTCAAATTGCCAGTACTTTATTCATAGAGCCATAACACTATAGTTTACAGCCTATTTATTCTAAAGAACATAAAACCATTTTAGTATTTATTTATGTCGCGGGAATTGCAAAGAAAAGTTATAAACCATTTAATTATTTCCTTAGTACTTAAAATAACTACATAAATTAAATCATTAAATGACGGTTTTAACAGTCTAAATAAGTAATAAGTTCATAATATAATTATAACTGTGTTAAAAATTTACAAAACTTTATTTAGGCACTTTTACAAAGCGTGATTTTCCATTACCAAAAGGGAATTTATCACGAATTTATAGTAAGCCAAAAAAGGTTTTTACTATCAAGGTTAATTATGCTGAAAGAAATTAATGCTATTTGCTTTAAAAATCTTTCAATATTCTCAAAAAAAATTATGATAACACTAATAAATAAAATGCATTTGGAGTTCTTTGATAAACGTACAAAAAATAAATTAATGTGGATGTGGCACCGTAAAAGGAATGCCAGCAATAAATTACGGCATGGGGTTCAGTGACAACAAAACTCTATTGAGAAGCAAAATTGCAAGTTCTTAGTACTTTCTCAGTTCTATAGTCAATGGGAGTTCACAAAGAGCAAGCAAACGTTTGCTACTAGCCGCAGGTACCACTTTGTCATGGAAATGAACTTCTTAAAAGACAACCTTCTTCTTCGTCCTGCAGTTACTATACACGGCTTAGAAGAGTATAGTATATTATGCAACGCGGGAATAAAGCAGTGTCTAACGTCACGGGCAGCATATTGAATCCTGAGCGGAATGAAGGATTCTAGGATTAATTCCCGAGCGCAGCGAGGGAATTAAATCTTTAATTCCTGAGCGAAGCGAGGGAATTATGACAAGAATCCTGAATGTAGCGAGGGATTCAAGTCTGCCCAAGGCGAAGACACATTTATTCCCGAGGAGCATACTATATTTTACACACCTACTGCACAGATTACTTAGACGGTGGCAGGAGTCTGTTAGATAATAAAGCTCAGAAATATACCTGATCATATAATATTGATAGATAAATAAATATTGAAAACATACCAGAAGCAACAGATCCGAAAGTCAACTCACACTCACTGAACTACACTTCATGTTCACAATCCACTACCTACGTATTTTTCCAAAAAAACGAAAGGTTCATATTTAACATATTCAACATAAATAACAAAATACGATAAAATACTAGTCACAATGTCTTTCTGGAGTCAAAATATTAATTTCACTCGACAATTTACGAAATGGAAGTCAAAATCAATGAAAGAAAAACTTTTGCAAAAACAAACCGCGTTTTCTTTTTTTTAGTTTATTTTTTTTATACAACGCAAAGAGCACATACAGATAACTAGTCATACAGCCTTTTTACACTCGCCGGGAAGCACAGAAGGCGAGTGTGGCAACAGTTTTAATACACACACAGCCATATTTTTTTTTCTGAAAATTATTTTCTTAGTAGTTCACATGACATTCCAAATTCAAATCTCATAATAACCCTTGGGCTATTAAGGATTTCCATACAACTTTATATCCCTTGGGATTATTTTCTTGCTTTAAACGCAAGTTCCTTGATACATTATGTTGATATAATAATGCAGAGGTGTGTAAAATTGTTTTTATGCCTACAGGCGATTTGTCTGGTACCCGTCTCCTTGACGGAAGACTAGCAACCTACGAGTACGTCCGCTTATGTTTCCTTTTTCGTAGTTATGTTTTACACCACAAAGAGGCAACCTAGCCATTAAAAGCAGGAATCATAGCCTAAAACATTTACGAGAAAATAACTTACATAGGTATATAACACTAGGGCCCGTATTTATAATCAGCTCTCAAGAGTGACAGCGAGTTTGAGTTCGTATCAGAAATGTCATTCCAGTACAAAATTACCTGTCAAATCCATACTTAATATTGCTCACAATTTTGAGATCGCTTTATAAATACGAGCCTAAGTAGCATAGGCGGCCAAGACTCACTTTTGGTCCCTGAGCCGCAGCAGTAAGTATAAGTTAGTAGCATAGGCAAACAAGTTCCGGTAAGCAACCATGAAAAAAGTTCGCAAATATCGCCCGAAATTTTATTGCCGAATCAAACTGAAGTAGTACCTACCTATTACATTCCGGGTCACTTGTCAAATCTAACCAAAGAAGTTTTAATAGTCCAGTAAATGAACAATATTAATACATCGTTTTGAGGATCAATTTTGGGAGTGAGTGGATTCAAGTATTTAGCATATTCAATTACCATTTTTTGGTTAGAAGTAATACATTAATAGGTACCTAATAAGTATTATGAAGCGCAGTAAAGTTGACAGAGAAATAGAACGGTATTCTATATAGAAATGTTAGGTTCAAGCCTTTGCCCCCTTGGTCGATATTTTATTGCTTATGTTTTTGTAATTAATTTAAGAAAAAAATGCATTGTGAGTTAAAAAACATCAAAAATCAGTATCACCAGTTACCAACTGTTCATTAAAAAAGTTAAGGTGGGGATTTATTTAAAAGAAACATGGCTCATACATTTTTTTTCTTATTTACTAGACTATTATCAAAAGGGAACAGGTATTTGAATAGTGCTTGGAAATGTCGACTTTTTTTGTGAGGTCATTTGTATGAGAGTTTTAGAAGACGTAAAAGTGTTCTTGGCACCTGACTTTTTTATTATTTTTTTCCGCCAATTTAACCGAAGTGCTAATTATGTTAGAATTTGTAAGGATTTATTCCCCACTCTTTTTTGTCACAGGTTCTTTCGAAATCTTCTATAAAACAAGATAATTCGGTAGAGTTATTCAGTGACTGGTTTTTTTCGCTGTTTCGTACCTACCTACCTCATACTTATCAGCTCAGACAGAACGCATATCAAACGATTCAATGGTATCGATTCGTATGCGCACAAAATCACAAAATCTTGACTAAAATGGACTGCCGTTGTCTATCCTGAGAACTGAGGGAACGTTAACGATTTTTGTTAATATTGAGTTGAATCATGCTCTTCACGAATCAAAAGCAATGTCACCAAGAGGCTTATTTTTCCTTTGTTTACAAAATACGGTAAAACGGCCATAAATGCGATAAAGCCTCGAGATGCTGGCGAGAGATTGAACGCCTTCCCGCAGCTTACATCAGTGACAATCCTGAAAGATAAGCGCCGCGTCACAGTATAGGGAAACGAGCAGTAATGCCACATAATGCGTTACAGTAGAATAAAGAAAAATTGCTCTGCATTCTGTGTATAATTATCAAAACAAAAATAACAATTGGAACTCTTGCTGGCCATCATGATGAAGCCATTAGAAGTAATAAGGCCAGTGGGCAGACCACTAGCCCGATGGTCCGACGACATCGTCAAACTAGTAGGACAGTACTCGATAAAACTGGCACAGGACCGTGAGGATTGGCGTAATAAAGAAGAGGCTTATACCCAGCAGCGGTAAGACATATGGGCTGAATATGATGATAATTATGATTTTGATGACAAGACATTGATAGTAAACACGGAAAATTTTGGTTACTATTTAAATTTTGACATACCTATCCAAGATTTAGGCGAAACTTACGTCTAGACTGTTGTGGCTGATGATGATGGTAACAAATAAAATTAGATCACAGAAAAAACAGACTTTGAAAGATCTTTTCAACATTCTGCATGAAACATTCTAGCTGCTTTTATATATCTAGACGTTATACGACTTCGTGTTTTATTCTGTGGCCACACAGCCTAAATGTAATTCACCTGCGATAACGGAACAATGCGCCCCGTAAGGCTTCGATAAACGGAGAATTTAAAACTAGAAATTTTTGGTAAATACTCTGAATTATGTAAAGCATAAATTTTAGGGAATGTACCTACTTTATAAACTCTAATACTGAGTAAATTATAAAAATACAAACATACTGTTCACAAAGTAATATCTCCTTTATATAAGAGAAAATAATTACACCCACAAATTATTTGCTTACATAAATACCATATTACATAAATACCATAATTTATTTCGCATTTTAAAGATGACCTACACATTATACCTAACCGGTTTCATAGCTGAAATATACAATTAACAAATGATCGGAACATAATACTTTTAGAAAGAGCTTCAATTAAAAGTTAAGGGTCAGTAATAGTTCTATAGTAGTCTAGAGTTTATTCAACCACTAATTGCGGACTCTCTTATATCCAATTACCCATTAAAGTTGAAAGGATGAAGGTAGAAAACTAATCGGCCCTTACCTTAATAAACTAGGTATTTTCAAGCCTCACCTCCTCTTAGGCCCGTATTAATAACCAGCTCTCAAGAGACAACGAGTTTGAGTTCATATCAGAAATGTCATTTCAGTACAAAACGACCTGTCAAATCCATACTTAATGTTGCTCTCAAACTTGAGATTGCTTTATAAATACGAGCCTTAATAGTTTTGGAGTGGTATGGAGTCTACTGTGGGTAACAGCATTGCAGGATTTTCTGTGGATAATTCCTTTTGAAAGAACTCGTTGGAATATGCGTTGGTAAGCTCTACTCTACCTTTTTTCGGAGTGACTTAGGTGCCTATCAGCTGATAGGGGTTGCTCTGCTCAGTCAACGGAACTGAAAAACTTTTATCATTAAAGGAAATTCTTTTCAGAATAAAATGTGCATGTGTGCTTGCTCTATGGTTATAAAATTTAATATCAATGTACCGTTCGTAATTTTGAATTAGAATTATCTTTTTCTCTCGGTACCGCTGCTGCTCGGGTGATTTATCTCATTCAATAAATTTACGTGTAATTTTAGCTGAGATGCAGATATTGGCACAGAGAAAAATGTGCATACTTTCTTATCACTAGATTTATACTAAATTATAGTTCTACTAAAACCCATAAATAATTTAATAAAAGGCAGAATTTATTGCCGCTCGTCCATCTTAAAACCCTGAAAATATGGCCCTGATATATAAATCTTTCTTTCACAATAATTTTATTTAATTTATATAATGAGGGTACCGAAATCTAAAGAAAAACAAATGCATATTGATTCTAAAAATGTATTTAATAAAAGTTGTATAAAAGCTACTCAGGCATAAGTTCGTCATAGGACACCTGACTCAGAAGTACACCCACATTCTTAACAACGGCACCTCCGAGAGACTTGCAAATGGCGGGCCCGACGTCCGCGACGATTTCCCGCCACAATTCGTTCAGGATCTTGTTTACTTGCTCACCTGTGGAAAAAGATTTACAATTTGAAACACGCCAGTAAAAATAAGAAAAATAACACACCAGTTTATTTTTTTGTTCGATTTCGAGTGGTGATAGTGACAGATCCGTGTCGCAGCTTTAACTAACTGAGCTATCAGTTTTACGTTTGAATCACCCAGCATTTTTTTATGCCTTAGGTATACTAAATCGATGCCCAAATTAATATATTGCTGTTTCTCTGTTAAATATTAAAATATCTCCTTCTTCATAGGCTTTTAATAAGGATCACCAGAATTTTATTCAAATAGTGTTAGGCATATATTGTATGATCTTATATTATTGGACATCAATTCCATTAGTCATACGACTTTTATTTAAATTCAATATTAAATATCATATCGAAAATGAACTGCGTTCGTCGTATCAATATTTACCTATCTTCATTATTTTAATTTGATCATGAATGTTTCTATGCTTGTAGGTATAATAATTGTGGATTATAATGAGGTCAAACCTCCCAATCAAATAGATCAAATTGATAAGTTATTGCGTTTAACAGGACATTAATTAACAAACAGTTATTTGTTGTCTCGTTTAAATTGTGAAACAAAATCTGATTACTGAGTGCCATTAATTACGCACTGCAAAGTAATTTTAAGGATTTTCGGTGCCAATTTTATTTGTGTTTATCAATTATTTTATTAAGATTATTGATATTCAAATAAAACATGGTAGACGGTAGATGGTGACCTTAAATCTAAAAAGCCTTTGAGAAGCCTTTGCAAGCAAAAGGGGGCTGATTGAAAATATCTATCAATTTTATTTATATTTGTGGGACACTAGACGAAATTAAAAATATTTTTCTGTCAGTAAGTTACTTAAATTATTATTATAAATTAGTATGCAGTATTTTTCGCCTCGTGCGATCTCTTGCCGTCGGTAGAAGTGGTGTCATCTCATATTGGAGGCCAAGACTCACTTTGGGTCACTGAGTCAGCGGAGTAAGTAAGTAAGTATTTTTCGGCTAAAGGAATAAATTAGTTGTATGTATTGTACCACAAATACTTGTTCGTAAATTTTTTTTTTGAAACACAACTATTTATTCCTCAGATTTTAATACAACGGACAGTTTCTTAATAATGAATTAAATAAGTCGGATAAGGAAATAAAATCGTATTACTTTCTAATAAAAGAGTAAAATAACCATAACCCGACTATAACCATTATCACATGCCTTTAAGGAATCAGTATGAAGCTTCAGGCCTATTTAAATCGGTCGGTTGTACTTGTACGGGAGCCCTTCTAATGGTCCATTAGTTTTACCTAGATCGTCTAGCTCGAAAGCCATGCGTAGGCTCATATCAATATCGATAACCACAAAGTTTAGTACCACTTTCGGATAAGTTATTGCAAGGTAAATCGACAATTTGCTAAAATAGGTGAGATAAGCAGTTCAGTACAATTTGGGTACAAATCCAAAGGTATATTTCTTTTATATTTATGGACTTAACAGATGTTTCAGATTCATGTTGAAAACTGCAGGGCTTTTTATTAAATGGGATGTTAAAATTAATAAGGTAGGTTACGCATTAAAATGAATAAAAATTTACACTTTTTGACCTCATTACGGTGCACCGAGAGCTTAACTTTTTCGATAAAGCAACCAAGCTTCCAAAAATCCCTATTGACTGGGTTGGAGTAAGTATAATGAATGAATGCTAACAGAGCGTCAAAGGGTCACTAGTAAAATTAATTTCGCTACGTCTGGACACAGTGCATTTCCGTAGAAAATTGGTCGTCTTTTCGTCAAAATCGCGATACCTAGGTACACCGAAACCATCGAATCTCTTGCTCGAAAAAAGACAAGTAACTAGAATATTATGTTCTTTTGTGAATTCCTTCAATATCTACTACTCTTTACAATATGCTCGGGAAAAGACAAGCCAGAATACCAGGCAAAGCGCATTGCTGTAGCATAGCAACTTGGTCGCCCTTTCGTCTAAATCGCGATATCTCTACACCGAAACCCTCGAATCTTTTTACTATTTTTTGCAACATGTTCGGAAAAAGCATCATCTAGAATAATCTGTTCTTTATCGATCCAAGTTGAAGCCAGAAAATATTTTACACAAAACCTCACCAATATTTTTGTCGCCGAGAAGATTCTCGAGTCGGAACGCTGCTTTTTCCACGTCGTACTTGATATCGTTCTTGGTGATGTTCCAATGAATCTTGCCGTCGGGGCCTTCGACGTGCTCATACCACAGCCGGACGTGCAGGACAGTGTTCACTGGAGATAGAATTATCAATTGGAACGTTATTATCTGATGTTTTATGTCCTAGCAGTAGATCTGAAAATATTCGTTCTTTTTCAGGATCCAAAAATAAACAGTGTATTTAACAATAAATAGTTATAAACAGTGTATTTAACAATAACCTCTTTGACAATATAATGCATTGTATATCTTTGACGAATTTGTTATAATATAAAATTTGACAGAAAAAAATAAAACATTCATGCGTACTTACGTCATAGTTATAATTTCTAATTATTATTTTTAAAAGCTACTGACGTATTCTTTTTTCAAATACATTGGAAAATGGAAAACCCAAACGTAACTCAAACTATTAGCCCTTTTTTGTCTAGAGATCTAAGTAACACAGTAAGCAGGGTTATTTATCCCCTCAGCTATGGGACCAGTCAATGAATTGTACAAAGGCCTTTGCTAATTCGCCTCCCCCAGGGAGGAGACCTAAGAAGTTTTATCGCAGAAGAGTAATAAATTTTTCACAAGAAGTATTTACTTACAAGCATTCGGCTCTCTAGAGAATTTCGCCTTACAATTGGGTGTAGGTTTATTTATTCTGTGTATTTATTCGGCAGAATAGTGTTTTTTTTTTCTAATAGGTAGGTGTATTGGCGGAATTCCATGCCGGACTGGGAGTGATAGAAAAACATAGAATGTGCCAGCTGCATCTTCTCCCGGGCATGCTGTAAAAACCAGCTAAGGGATTCGAGGGTTTCAGTGTAGGTATTGGAATTTTAGCCTTAAACTCTAAAACTAGGGTTAATTGGGTCGATCGACTCGAAACCCACTCGACATGAAGAAGATACCATATTATAGGATTGCTTATTGCGTATGTAACCATGGTGCCCTTACATAATTAGGTTGTCCGATAAATGAATAGTGACCTACAGGCACTACAGGATTCCATCGATTAATTCCTTGCTTAAAGTTCTATGACTTCATAATAAACGTAGTGCATCCGTGGAGCATAATAAATTAAATCAGGAATGAAATGTCCTGCTTGCCTGCCATATGGTTGCCTGTTATTAGACAAATAAAAAGAAAATAAAATCTACTTACTCAGCTTTATAGAAGAGTCGCCATCTGATTTTATGGGTATAACTAAGAATTTTCCGCCGAGTTCGTATTTGTTTTTCACGTCTAAATTCACTAAGGCGTCAGCAGTGATAAGCTTCTTGTTCAGATCAAATCTGGAATGAAAGGGAAACATATTTTTATTTGTAATTCAAATTACTTTTTTTATGGCCACTATTATTGAAAACTATAAAAAAACAACAGCAATTATAGAAAGTAACCTTGACTAGAAAAGTAAAGGTATGCAGTTTTAACAACGTTATGTTGTCGAATGTAAATTTGCCCACCTCAGGGGCATGGCATTTAGAAAGCGGTGCGGCATCGTTGCGTCGCCGGTGCTTCCGCTTCGCCGATGCGCCGATTTTGTATGTAATTTATGTCTGCGCAGCGCAGCTTGATTTGAAGTTTCTATACAAAAACGACACACCAGCGCCGCACCTCTTCCTATTTGCCATGTCCCTTATAGCTTATTTCTTTTAAACAAAACTGTCTTAACTAATACATACTAGGTAGGTACTATTCTGTTAAATAGCGGATAACACAATATTTGAGATCGAGATCGTGTAAATATGCACTCATGTACGAAATGTGTTTAGCTATAGGTATAATAGTTAGGAAAGAATAGTTATTCTTATTTTTAGCTCGACGCTCGGCAAAGCCCATATTTTCTTCTACAAGTCAAGTGCCACGTCTCTCCACTTACTCCAATGTGTCTTCCAATTTATTACACTATCGTTCTGGAAGTTTTCAAGTCTGTTTTTCTCCTATTTTAGAATTATTATGTTAAATTCTGTTTCTGTACTGGATATTTGGAAAAATAATTCGTGCATTATGTTATGCTCGTCTTCTTTTTACGAAATTCCATTAAATTATATAAAAATAAGATCAAAGAAATATCCAAGTTTTTCTTTTCTGTAGCATTTTCATATGCTAATTAGCCAATAATGCCCATAGCATCGAATCGCCTTTTCTCAGAAACGGTAATTAGAATCTCTATTATTTACATCAATTTCCTTTTTCATCGGCGGCTTCTCACTCCATTACTCCTTTTGTACCCCATGAAATGAATCATGGTGGTGACTTGTGCCTAATTATTTGGGCTGCCTTTAAGTTAAGGCGCCGCCATCATAATATTATTCGTAATTAAAAGGCCCAAGCTAATTGTCCGGAATGACGTCGTCGTTAGGGCACATAGTTCATTATAGCCTTAAGTAGCGTCAGCGAACAAAGTTATTATTTTATAGAATGAGTTTAAAATAATGTAGGTAGCCGATTCTTTGATTTTTATTTCGTGTGATGATGTCGGTGCAAGGTTGGTCGCATCATAAAACTAAAAAGCCTTGATGTAGAAAAACATTTCACTTCGGAACTATCGATATACTGATATAATAAAAATGGAACCAACAACTTTCGCAGTCACATAGGGGACTCTGGAAAGCAGGGTTTCTAGTCTAGGTTTAGCCATCTAAATGGGGAAAGCTGCCATCGTGCTGGTCGCCATAATCAGCCATAATCAGACACTTTGATTTCAGTTTCATTTTGTAAATATTATTTTAATGGTTAAGGGAAAAAAATAAATAATAACTAGATGTTTGTCTGGTGTAAAATTAAATTTTGAAATTCAAAAGTTTTTCTGCAAACCTTCTTAGTTCATAAGGTTTCTGAATTGTCTCATTGACGGGAATTCCTGTATACTGGAAGGCGTTAGGGTGGAGCTTATTACTTTAATAATAAGCAGTAAGTAATTCAAAGTGAATTACAGTGAAACTTCACAGCTCCAATAAGAGAACTTCTTAACAATATTTTAAAAGGCGGTTTATAATATTTTTTTTAATGTGTTCATGTAATTATATACGCGCGTGAGAAGTTATACTTCTTTGACATTTTTCACAATACAGGTTCTATGTCTATTTTGTGGCCTACTTTAACCTGATGCGCGCGCAAGACTTATGGCTAACTTAATATACTGTTAACTTTTTGTGTTACAGATGCGCGCGCATCGTAAAATTTCACTTTCAACAATTTTTCATAACGCGCCTAAAGAAGTATAACTTTAACCTTAAAAACCGATACCACTTTGTATTATTTATTTGTTTGCTATCGCTCCTGTTTATGGTAATCATAACGCCCGACCTGCAAAATAATAATGGAATTATTCTACGTTTGGACAGAGCGTTATTGCTGTTTTGAATTTTAATTTATGTATTCTCTGTTGATTATCTAAAATATTTAGCAATCGGATATTACTTGATATATTTTGATAGAAAGATTCTGTATTTAGTAGCCTCAGGCATTATTATTATTAGATTCATAAAAATGAGGAAGCTCGTCAAAAATTAATTAGGGTGTTTTCCATTCCTTTCCTACTAAGAACATAAAATTTGCATAACTTACTACTCTGTTATAGGTTATTTTATACTTATTGCCTGATGAAATCGTCTAATTAATTTTAAAAAAATTCATAGGTCCGCACATCCAGATATGTAGAAACAAAAGGATGTTAATTTTAGAATACTTAAGGAACTATTTATATACAGCATTCTGAACATGATATCGGAAAGGTTGGAAAGTCCCTTAGCCCAGCACTGGATAGCCATTGTAACGGGCAATTATAGATTTAGGTAATTAAGTTGTTATAGCCTATTTTGTACCTACTAACATAGTTTATAAGATTATGTACCAACAAAAATATGGAATGAATGTTCTGAAATAAATGATATTATTATTATTATATAAATGGGTTAAAAAGATTACTTACTTCAAACCATCTAGCCTCATAACAGAAAGGCCGTGGAAATAATTCTCCTTGAAGGTCAACTTGAGTCCGTTTTCATTTGGGACGAATACGGTCATTTCTTCTACATACAGAGGGTCCAGTGGAGGCAAACCTCTGGAGGGGTCACCCAGAGAGAAGTGGTGAATAGAACTCCTTGCTGAATCCAAAGCGCATTCGTTGAGATTCGGGTCGTTCCGCGAACAGGATTTTATATAAGGTGCTGTAAAAAAAAAGTGTTAAATATAGATTTAATTACCTAGTATGATATTAATGCCATGCCTATTTAAAATGCAAGAAATTTGAAATTAATTTTTAATGTCATTTTTAATTTCAGGGTTTAAGTCACAATCGAATAAGAAACACGTTACTTATTTAAAATATTAAATCTGATAAGTATTTTATGCTAGCTTTTTAATTAGTAGGTAAGTACCTATTTAAATAAGTGCATTTATTTTTCTAATAATCGATAAGTACTTGCTTATGATTCAGTTGGACTGTGTATTTCTTAGAATAGCTGGGATTGTAAGCTACATTCTGTAAATTCGTAACGCTACCCGTTCGATTCTAGTAATAATTTAAATTGTTATTCTAGGTTTTCCGAGTAAATAATCCTTCCTTGTTAAAAATTATAGAGCGTGAAGGTGAACCAGGCTATAAAATAATAGACAGGTTGTTACTACCTAACCGCACTACCGTATGGAAAATCTTGTCAGTACTTTGTTTCAAACACTTGAAAACCAAGTAATACTTACGCAACGGTATACAAGTAACCCAGCTTGACAGCCCTAATTGCACCATCAAAACAAAACATCGCTGCAACATTTTAAAACTCTAATCTCGTATGGTAAACTGAATTCCCAGGATGGCACTTGCCCGGTCCCAACTGCAGCGTGTCGCTCGTTATGCCTCTTTATAAAACAAATGGTGAAAAATTGTATGTTGCAGGGTCTTCATTAGGGAGGCTCGCTGAGTACGCCCTGTACCATTATACTAGACACGTGAGCGAAGCAATGCACCGGTTCTGAAGTGTGCAGTCGAGGAAAATTCTTGAATATTTTTACATTACGAGTTTTCATAACACAGTAGAGGTTTTCCTGTAACTAAACCAGCAATAGTAGTCGAATTAGACGGTAGAGTCGAAAAGAAAATTCATGTTTGCGTTAACTGATCTTGGAATGATGCATAATGATTCAACAACATTTCATAAAAGCAACATAATGTAAAGGTTCTATTAAAAGACGTTTTATGACGTAAATAGGTGAACATTTAAACATGTTACATGTAATGTAAACATGTCATGGTTTTTAATGATAGAAAAGTTTACATTGTTTCTGTTTTATAATCATCGTTGCGATAAAAAAGCTTTATAATTTGCCTCTACTTTCACATACAGATATTTACGTCAACACCTAAGGTGCCACTTTATTTTAAATATTGAATACACTCTCCATACCTATATCTTTTAAAAAGTCAGCACCTAAATAACATTTATAGGTGCCTATTCCCGTTAAGAGAAAAAAATTTATACATAGGTACCAAGCTCACCATGAAGAGGTTTGGCGAGTAAAGTTCAAAATTAAAGATACATTTACAGAAACCTTATGGTACTGTTAATAATGATGAACATTATTCTATCTGAATGAATCCCTTAGTTGGCTTTGTGGCACCACCCGGTCCAATTTGACTTGGTCATCTATAGTACAAAAATAACAGTGATTTGTGGCCCAAAAGACGGCGATAGCAGAGTTGGCAGCCTGCCTAGCAACCTTACTGATCGCTTCTCTTATCGCCAAGCCATACGCGTTTTTCACAGCCTCTAGGGGCAGTCTTGTATGGAAATGTGGATATGTAAAATTTATCGTTTGATTTGTCGCGAAGTCGCAAGCCAGAGGGAATGTAGATCAAATAACTCGCATAAACATGCATAGTTCGTGCTCCTGCATCTATGATATTTGCATGACAGAATTCAAATCAAGTGCAAAACGGTAGACTCACTTTTGCCATTGTTGTTTCTACTTTATTGCGTGCTGGACTGAATGGTACGAAAAAAACAAACTTTTGTAGCTATCTTTTAGTTCGTTACCGTAGGAGCCCCTATTATTTTCACCATCTCTGTCTGTATGTCCATCTGTATGCCCTGCTTCAAAAACTTTAATCATCAACAATCAATTTTGCAACTAGTGACATTAAATCTTGATATGTTGAGTTGACTCTACCTCGGTCATCTATCTTTAGTTTTTAGCTAGATAGAGCATAATATGTTCGTTGATAAAAAGTGCTTGATTATCATGCTAGTCAAGTTCAAATTAATAACCGAACAAAACGCGAGAGATAATAAGTAATTGCATAAGACTATTAGCACGATGTAATCACGTTTGCTCTGGTGTGTTATGGTATGAATTAAAATTGCTTGAATAACCTCAGCTCTTCCGCAATTCATAAATGTTGATCTAAGTCCAGCTTTGTACTAAACGATGCACAATACATTGATTATATAGAACTGCTAATGTATGACAATTAATGCTGCTTTGTAGTCTTTACTTAGAGATCATCTATTTTTTTTAAATTACCTTGAAGATGTGTATAAGGATGAGAATTTGAGAATGCATAATAAAACGACATCACAATCTTTTGAACAGATTTTTATAAAGAAATAACTGATACAAAAGGTGAAAACAACAAAAATACAAATAGATCACATAATATACAGAAACAAGAAATCATCATAGATTAGATGAGAAAGAAGCAAAAATTTCTCCTTCAAGATAATTATACCTAAACGCTATGATGACAAAGGTACCTAACTACACCATTTCCCTTCAGTCCCTTTTGTACTCGTGCAAGTCCTCTGTAATGTAGACCTTAGTAGGGGTGACATCGAAGAACTTGTGCATGTATCCGTAGACGATGTTCATAGCGACATCTATGAACGGCTTGCCGAAGGTGGTCATGATGAACTCCCAGTTCTGGTTCAAAATGCCGACTATTTGACCGCCTAAAAAGAAAAAACAATGCGTAAATTAATTTAAATGAAGAGGGTTATTTATAATTAAATTAAACTTATATTTGACTACACTTCTAAAAATAATGTTTGAAACTTTTAAACAAGATGACGTATCAAAAAGAATAAACTTAGTTATTAGACTATCGCATTTTTTTTAAGTTTGATCAGTCTATGTTACTTCTATATAATTATGAAATTTCTTCATCGTGAATTAAAGCTAAATGTTTCAGTTATCTGTTATGGTAAAGCTTTATCAAATCTAAACAAAAAGCATGCATTTAATTTCCTCTCTTTAATTAAGATACTTACTGACATCCAAGTCTCCTATTTTCAAATTATTTGCAGCGAAAGAAACTTTGTCGAATGTGTAGTTGAAATGCAAATCCTCGTATTTCCAGTCAAAGAAAAGGTCGCCGTCGACTTCCCTCAGGGAAAGATCGGTCTCAAATTGCATGCGGAATCTGTCTACAATTAGAAAACATTAATAAGTATTGATAATGATGAAGAGCTCTATGATCTAATTGTTTAATCGTATCACAGGGAAAAAAGAACAACAATGCCAATTTGTTCTAGTTCTGTGTTGACCGTGACCTCGGTCATTCATTTTATCTACTATGAGGTAGATAGCACAAAAAGGCTTCTGAAATATTTATACTGCAAAGACCACTATCTACCGGAAGGAGTGATCTGAAGCATGAAATCATAGTTATCTACTTGTCAGACAATTTTACGTACAGAGGCAGATATGGTAACCCTGCCACTTTAGCAGTAAGTAGACATTATATTACTCTCAATATTTATCAGACATCATACCACCCAACGGTAGTTATAATGCGTGATTTTATAAAACCTTCATTCAAATTCAAAATGAAAGATTGATGTTACGAAATCTTCTAAGAATATAAATTGGATGTTAAACTCCGACGATGTACGTTATCGTAAAACAAGTCGTTAAATTATTCATAATTGTATGCATTTACTGCAATTTCTATGCAAAGGCTTATAAGATATTTAAACTCATCAGTCAATAAAGTAGCATTGAAAATTCATTCACCATCGTAAAGCGAACTACCTTATTATTATTTTTGACCTTCAAAGCATTGACATTAAACAATCATCTTGAACTCTACTCTACTCTGTCTATATTTTGAAAAGAAAGAGAAGAATAGGAATAGTAGTAGAATAGGTAGGTATGTGTAGGTAGTATTACTATTTTTCTAGTAGTGAACTCTATCTATCCATACTTTTTATTCTTGATGAGCTTAAAAAAGTGCATGAAAAAAAAGTTATGCTGTTTTTTAGGTTCAACTGTTTCCTGGTGTGGTAATATAAAACATCAAATTCTTTATAAAAAATTATATTAAAAATCTTAATCAGGTTTTTGATGCACTATCGACCTCGTAATAAAAGCAAGACTCTAATCTTTTTTTGAAAGGTATAAAAAAACACTTACCCAATTTAACTTTTCCATAGCCTTCTCCGCTGATAGTGCTGCCCAAAACATTGTCGATTATGGGGTTAAGTGTCTTTACTTTGTAGTGACCCTTGACTATCACATCACAGGTTATATCCATGGAGGAGTGAAGGGTTTCCATTGAGAGCCTAAATATAGGAAAAAAAATTAAGCCCTGCTGCCAAAAAAAACTATTAAGTTTGTGGAAAATTGTTTGGGTAGGTAGGTAGGTATATAGGGTAATTTGCACTATAACTAAAACTCGAGAGTTTGGCAAAAAGTGGTATTTAAACGTAGTATTTAATAAAGGAGCATAATTTAGTATTGAATCTTTAATCGTAATCAAGTCACGTATCTTTGACATATTATTATGGCCATGATTAGATCTACCTGTATATATCTATATTTATAAAACATATATATATTTATCTTGGAAAAATACTTACATCAAGTTCAGTTAAGTGCCTATCCATTGTTTTGCTTGTGCAAAATAAAAAATAACGTGTAAGTTAAAATGTAAACTTTTTTTGATTACTTACTCAAGGCGATCAAAAATGCAGCTCCTTATATTTTTAGCGATTCCATCCACCATCCCTATTTCGACCATGTTCAGCACTGATACTGACACGTTCTTGACCACGTAGGGATCGTACGGGGGGATACCGAACTCAGGGATCCCGGTCTTAGCTGCTGAAGACATCCCCGTGGTGAACAGCTTCGCCAGGCATTGGCTGTCTTTTACACTGCATTTTCCGAGGTTGTCAACTTTAAAATGGTTAAATTACGAACTTAGGTACAGTCAGCAAAGGCAATTAGTCTAAAACTCCGCAAATAAAATTTATTTCAAATAGCAAAGGTTTAAGCTCAAACTAGTATGTACCTACAAAAATAATAAACATTCGTTAACACCCAAACTAATTTATCTTAATGGTATTCAATTTGCCAATCTAAATGTATTTGATAATTATTAGAGCCTGCTTTGCATAAATATTTAATTGTAGTCTTTTTTCGAGCTATGATCGAAATAAACTCATTATAATATGCAAAATAGATTTTCCTGCTTAGATAATAGATACTTCGTCCACTCTATTTTAAGAATTATTACGGACGTATCTTCAATTAAGTAGATAATTATGTAGATAAGTAAATTAAACAAAAACACTTACTAAACGCAGCTTTACTGCAGGCAAAAGTGACGAAGAGCAGAAACAGTGTTTTTCGCAGCATTTTCACGTCTGAACCCGAAGACAAGTGCGCACGAGTGGATCAATTATTCACAACACATCACTATTATAAGCTCTACGTAAGGTCAAGATGTTCAATCTAAGTATTTATAGCAAACAAGTTCTAAAACCACAGCAAATATTTCTGGAACACTTCGTTTGTATCACGGCAGGTACTTATCTTATTTTATTATGATTCATATTATACATGTTATATGGGTGCAAAATAATTAAATTAACAAATGAATAATCATGATTCAAAAATGTTTTACGGCAATTTTAACCTTCAGTAGTGTGACTAATATTTTCTATTTTACGTTATTGATATGCTTTCATAGCAGTCAGCAAAGTTCAATTTCATTAGCGTTTTTAAATCGATATAAAGTAGATCAATAAATAAGTACTTATCTAGCATGATTTAAATATACTGTAAACATAATTATTAAGTACTAAATAACAACCATCAAAATGACCATAAACTTAATCCTTAAGGATGATCCTTTGAACCTGCGGAGATTGAACAGAATGTTTTAGCTAAGGATCAATTTACACCGAGAAGCGACGCGACACGACGCGGCGGGCACTTTTCAAAAGCGTATACAATGCTATCGATTTTAACTAAATCTTGACTAAATATATTGCCGTCCCTTTCTGTTCGCTCATGATAAAAAATGACAGGCATAGACTTATATTAGTTAAGTCATGCTTTTTGCAACTACCAATTTGAACTTTTATTTCATTGACAGAACTCGAAAATTAAAAATGTCACTTTTTTGGTACAACGAGATGCATCTACAAGCAGCTTCACGCCGCGTCGCGTCACGTCGTTGCTTCCCGATGTGAACTGACCCTAAGACTAATCTAAGTTTGTCTATAAATCAAGATTATAATGTCTGTAAAATATAAGTAATTAGGTGTATCCTTTTAGCCATAAAATTGGTACTTAATACAAATTTTATTAAGGTTAACACATTGCTTAAGTAATTTAACTTATACTCGTAGTCCTGTATTTAAAGCCGATCTTCAGAATCGTATCTCAGATCGCAGTTTGTCTATTTACTGAGTCTGATAGGACTGGGACAGTATATTGCTAAAAGGTTGTCAGCTATGCTGGACTGGTAGCTATGGTACTACTCTATGGTAGGTCTTTTTAAAACCTGGCCAAGCTATAGTATTAGTAATCTGTGCAATCACTAATAGCATAGATTATTACTACAAATTGTAAATAACCTGGCCGTAATCTATACTATCAGTGATTGCACAGATTACTAATTTTATAGCTTGGCCAGGTTTTAAAAAGACCTACCATAGAGTAGGGCTAAGCTCTACTCTATGGTAGGTCTTTTAAGCTACAGTCGTACAGGGATCTTTTGGCGCGTGGGTGACATTGACAGCACAGATTACCTAGTATACATAACCTAACGGACATGTATCACCTTGTGTCACCTTTTGAATGTTTTAGCGGACTACTTACCTACCTGTCATACCTACAGATTAACTATTTTTAATTAAAAAAATGTGATCGTGAGATTATTAACCATTCATAACAATGTTACGTATTTTTTTCTTTTTGCTAAAACATTCAAAAGCTGTCTTCAAAGTCAACACGCATTTCGGTTTTAAGCCTTTATAAGGCAGTGGCAAATATGTTGCCACCTAAATTTGAACCTTATCTACCCGCACTAAGTTTTAAAAGCAATGAATTTTTTCTAATGCTCTGCCTTAGAAAGGGTTAAAAAACTAAAGAAAGGAAAAGGCACCTGAAGGTGCATGGACTTGAGTATATACAAGTAGAGACGAGATATGGATAGGATATGTACAGGGATTTGATCGAGGGGATCAGTATTTTACCGGAGCGTATCGGTGCCTTCTTCAACGTTAATGCTGGTGTCGATGAGGATGATAGTAAATAAAGTACAACGTAACAATTTTATAATTATTTGAAACTTGTATTAAAAACAAAACAGTAAAAAATATGCAATGAGTAAATGCAAAATAATTTCTAATTTCCTTATAGCTGAGGCAGCTGTTGTGGGGTAAATACTCTCTTTCTGGTCTTCTTAGGAGAGTTGGGGAGCCATTCCTTAGGTCTTCTAAGAGGTAGAACCTGGCAGGCGTGGCGTCGAAAAACCTGTGTGTGTACTCGAAGATGAAGTCCGTGGCCACATCCATGAAGGGTTTGCCGAAGGTGGTCATGATGAATCTCCAGTTGGTGTTCAGTATGTTGACTATTTGACTACCTATAAAGTGAAATAATTTATTAGTCAAGTCAATTAAACCGAAATTATACCTACCAAATTGTCGGAAATCCATTTATTATGTAATGCTTGCAATTGGGTACTTGGCTGGGTAGCTTAAAAAATTCAAAATGATGGCTAAAAATATTGTGGATTTCATCATTAAAAAAAAAATGCACATTTCGATTTTAACAATCGAATTAAAAGTATATAAGTTATTGATTTGATTAGTCAATATTTACTAAAATGTGACGTCATAATTTACTATTTTCATACAAAAAAGCGTTTTGACATTTCATAAAAAGTTGCTGATTTGACTAGTTGGAAAGTAGCCAAAGTTTTTTTTTTTACCTGTACTTTGATTGATAACTTTATTATAAATTAGTCCAAGAATTTGTCGACCCATGAATTGAAAACAAGTAAAAGAAATATCATAGAGATCAACTGGAATTAGTCAACCCAAATGACTTGAAATATAAGCATACTGATGATAATGGTTCATTTCGTCAATCACTTATCATGATAATAAAATCTTTCTCATGGACTATGACTTTTTCACCATACATCTGATACTTACTGACTTCCTGATTTGCAATGTAGAGGTTGTCGGCAGCAAAAGTGACTTTCCCAAAGTCGTACTTATAATGGGTGTCTTCATACGTGCAGTCGATGTATACTTCACCATCAGTTTCCCGCAGGAAGATGTCAAAGTCAAATGTGATGTGTAGTTTATCTACAAAAAAAACAGTCATTTAACTCAGTGTGTCTTACTAATAGAGGTAAGTACCTACTTTCATATTTAAACGATGAACGGATATACATTCCAAATAATAGGTAATTGATTAATAGCTGATATACATAATTTTGAGACGTAAATAGTTCTCAAATTAAATATGTTTTTTTTTTATTACTTTATCAAGACTGTTAGAATGAAAGCCCTTGACTATACTCACCTATTTTAATTTTTCCAAAACCATCGCCCGTGACAGAGCCAACAGACCCCAGGAGTGTCTCGATTAGTGGGCTCGAAGATGACACGAGGTATCTTCCTTTGATGGTTACATCGCAAGTAATCTCCATGGTGGAATGGTAATTTTCGATTGTCGTGCTAGAAGAAACAAAAACATTATTATAAGTCTACGAAGATTATAAGTATTATCTGATAGGATTTAATTATTTCACGCTAACGTCAAAATCACTGACTTAAAACAAAAATAATAGAAAACAGTAACGAATTACTAATTATACAACATCATATTTAAATTAGTTCTTAGTTCTAAATAAAATAGTAATAATTTTGTCTATGGTAATATGCAATTAAAAAACAAAGGCAACTTTTAAATTGCTTTTAACCAGTGATAAAAGAAAACACTTACTTGATACGGTTAAGCACACATCCCTTCAAATTCTTCGCGACACCATCAATCATGGTGATGTCAATGAGGTTGACGACAGACACAGAGATGTTCTTGATGACAAAAGGATCGAAGGGCGGGATGCCGTTCTCAGGGATGCCAGTTGGAGCGATTTGCTGAACGGCAGCTGTGTACAACCTTTCTTGACAGGCATTGTCTTTGACGCTGCATCTTCCCAGCTTCTCGAGGGTGTCAACTGAAATATTGGGACAGTTAAGTTGTTTGTTAGCTATGAATAAATCGGCAAATCATTTAAGGGCCTAAGGGTCATCCTAAGGATCGATCAAACTTGATCAATATCAACGTTTATAAATTGTAATGGTTTTCTCCTAAATCATATTTAAAACAAACTTTCGAACTAATCTATCAAACTATCGACCCTTATTAAAAGTCAAAATTAAAGTATTTCTAGAATAAGTTTATTGATACAAGTACAAATAATAATTATCATTACTTTTTGAAAAATATGAATGCGCTTTTCGACTTACCAAATGCAGATTCGCAACAGGCAAATGCTGCAATAAGAATAAAGCAAAGCTGCTTGGTGATCATGTTTCGTGTCCACACTGAATGCAAAACTGCAAGGCACCTCTGGTATTTATACCTGATACAGACATTGGAATCAAAATCAAAATCGCGTAGCAAGGTTAAATCAGTCTAAACATCCTTTATTAATTTACAAGGCTCCAGACAGACGAACTGCAATTCAAACTCAAACCGAATGATTAAATATTGCAGTTCAGATGCAGTTGTCATTGGCCCCGATTTGACGGAAACACGATTTAACTATACCTGTATTTTTCTGCCATGAGAGAACAGAAAAGACAGACGAACTAATTATTTTATTTATTTTTATTTTTTATTTATTGATATCCTTACATTACTGTTAAATATAACCTTGTCGCCTATGCAATGTCTGGAGGTTAAAAATGCAGTATAAATTATAAGTTACATATATTATTATTATATTTGCATAATTATTTTATTGATTTACGAGTAGATTTAATGCTCGTTAAATTGATTTCTTGGCTTAGGATAACACAGCTTGTTATCTGGTGTATCTAAGAAAAGGGATCCCGTGCTTTGGAGGGTACGTCAAAAACGCGGCCTAATAGCTCTAATAATAAGCAGTTTAATCACTCTGACACCAGGGTAAATTGGGTTGTCGACTCGAAAATAAGAATTATGAAGCAATGGTCTACGATTGGGTCAGTTACAAGTCTAATTGGGATAGGCCTATGACCAGTGGATTATTATTTTGTAAGGAGTGTACAGTACAGGCTGGTAATAAGAAATTACTTTTATTATTTTATATAATAATTGTCCTCCCAACCGACTTTGCATTATCTATTTCTTCATTCTCTTATTCTGATGGGAAAGACTGACTGACACAACCAAAATTTAGCGCAGGCAGGATTGACTATTTTCATGCCCATCCGACAGCATGGTTCATCTTACTTTTCGGAAGTAGGCTGACTGACACGACCAAAATTTAGTGCAGGCAGGATTGACTATTTTCATGCCCATCCGACAGCATGGTTCATCTTACTTTTCGGAAGTAGGCTGACTGAAACGACCAAAATTTAGTGCAGGCAGGATTGACTATTTTCATGCCCATCCGATAGCATGGATCATCTTACTTTTCGGAAGTAGGCTGACTGACACGACCAAAATTTAGTGCAGGCAGGATTGACTATTTTCATGCCCATCCGACAGCATGGTTCATCTTACTTTTCGGAAGTAGGCTGACTGACACGACCAAAATTTAGTGCAGGCAGGATTGACTATTTTCATGCCCATCCGACAGCATGGTTCATCTTACTTTTCGGAAGTAGGCTGACTGACACGACCAAAATTTAGTGCAGGCAGGATTGACTATTTTCATGCCCATCCGACAGCATGGATCATCTTACTTTTCGGAAGTAGGCCTAACTAAACTAGACAAGCCATCACTGCTGTTTGTGTCGTCTTTCAGGTAAACCTATCCAAAGACATGTCCCTGATGACCGGGCTTGACTGTTCGGAGGTAGGTTATTGCATTTTGTTGTAAAAAACTGGTGATTGATAACATGTTTACGGGGTATAAACAAAATATACTGTTGTTTGTACCTACTTAATTATCAAGAAATATCTTTCCCTCCCGAATCAGACTACTTAGGTTAGGTTTATTTTCAAATATCTTTTAAAAAGCAAGATGTCATTCAAGGAATAGGTGCGTATACAAATTTTTATGAGGAAGTTCATTTGACGGCTTCATTAAGAGACCCCCATCATCATTCATCATTCGACTCTATTATTTTATTACATTTTATTGCTCATTTTTATGTGATTGTATCATCTTCATATTAATTATTGTATTGTGCTTTACTAGAAGTAGATTACGAGACGAGCTGGACGCCTTCAGCAAAGGTATGGCCGGAAGAAGCATAAGATGAGGGAGTCGTGGAGAGAGCAGCGGAGAGGTCTTTGCCCTAGCTGTGGTATACATAACGGCTTCATATAAGATAAGATAAAATATATTTTTACGCCTTGTATGAGTCGTAGGATGATTTGATAATTCGAATCTTCGCGAAAATCCCAGGGTTTTTTTTTGACGAAATCGACCAACCAATCAGCGTTCTTATTTCAGTTAAGTATATCAAATGTTACTAGAACGACGTGTTTTTTTCGCAAATAACCTAACTTTTTTTAGTAAAATTTAACGATGGTTTCACCGTTGTCTAATTATCCGTGTTTTCGCAAAATTCCTAGGATTTTCGCAAAGATTCGATCATCCTACGACATACTTTGTTAGATCAGATGGAATTTCATTTCCACCACAATCATTTTTTTTTCCTGTGTACTACTATGTTGTATGTTGTGAAGGAGTAACAATGGCAGAGAGTTGAGAACATGAGAATCAACAATAGGTTAAATTGTACTGACGACAGTGAAAAGTCAGTTAATAAAGTACCAAATAGAAAATTTATTTAATATAAAATATAATACAAAATACGAAAAGTCACTTAGGCGCTTCACACACTGGGCTAACAATGGGAGCATAGACAATCACGCGCTACGACGTGTAGCGCAGGGCCCAGTGTGTGGAACGCCTTATTAGATAACTTAATTTGCAATACTCACAAAAGTCTATCTTATAGTTAAAATCAAAATATTACAATAAAATCACTTGTGTTAAGTATATAGGTATATCATTACAATAAACAACAGATTTTAAGCAATTTACTATGTAGGTATTATTGTTTTTCTATTTATTGTTCAAAAGTTATATAAAATCAAAATCAGTCTACAAGCAAGGGTGAAATATCTTCGATAACGTATTTGTTCGCGGGTACATTATCGTACCACATGTGGGTGTACTTGAAGAGAATATCTAATCCCCGTTGAACAAACGGTCTTCCAAAGTTGGTCAGAAAGAAACGCCAGTTGTTGTTCAACATTTGTACTACTGGTTTAACTGCAAAAAGAAAGTTAAATTTATTAGTATTTTTATACCTACCAAATAATAATAAAATGTTATACCAGGAGTAAAAAAATTGCTGACCAAACTTCAGGGTGTGAACCTGCCCATGAAACTGAACAACTTTTCCAAGGAACATTGGTTGAAACATGAAAAAATAAATTGGCCCTCCCATACGCCGCTGACACAATTTGTATGGGAGGGTCAAAAATTTTACTCATATTTCAACCTATGTTTCTTAGGGCAAGTTGTTCAGTTTCATGGGTAGGTTCACACCCTAAAGTTTTTTCAGCGATTTTTTTAGGTCAGATTTTTATTAGGTTAGGTCTATTTGAGCAAGTACCTCACAATACCGGGTGTAAGGGACAGCGTCATTTCCTGAAAAAAAAACCTGCTGATATTATGTTCAGTATCGTTGACTGAGCAACCCCTATCAGTTTGCGGGACGCTGTCCCTTACACCCGGTATACCTACGCTGTTGTTTATGGACCGATTTCCCTTTTCTTTAAAGGGATCGAACATCATCTATTTTTTGCATGACCTAGAATACTCTGTTATTGATAATGTTTTCAAAATTGTAATATCGGCCTTGCAAGAAATTGGTTGGTTGGATAGGTCAGTCAGTCATTTTGTCTAGTCTAAACCTGTCCTGAATGTGAATTCTAAATTTAAATTATACATCTAGCTTATATTTATAATGTATGTGAATAATTTATTGTTATAAAACAGTTATATTTACTTATGGCTTTATTATTGTTTATTTATTACATTCATTACATTACTTAAATAATAACTACCTATTTAAATAATAACTACCTCCGGGTCTAGTGGTCTGAGCCATGGGTTCGAGTTTCAAGAAAAAAAACAAAGTTGATATAGCAATGCAGACCTTTTTGTCGTGCTTCGGAGGGAACGTTAACCCATCGGTTGCGGTCGCGGTCTTTGATAATGGTCGTTACACAAACCATGTCAGAGGCCTAGTAATAGCTAAACTCTGACAACAGGGTCGTTAGTCGAAACGAAGAACCCACTCGATAAGAATGTTTTTTTTCTCTTGGTTATTTTTTATAAGAAAATCTGCCGGAACTAGTAAAAAAAACACTTACTCATATCCTGCCCAGCGATATACAGATTATTTCCGTGGAATCTGCACTTCCCAAAAGTGAAGCCAAACTTCATTCCTTCATAGCTGTAGTCGTAATAGAGCTCGCCATCATCTCCCTTTCTTGCGAAGAACTCGAAGCCAACTTTGATATTTATTTTCTCTGTCAAATAATGATAGCTTAGTTATTTTATCACTAAACGACGAACAAGTGTTATTCATATTGATAAAATCACGACACAAAAACCTCCGTTAAAACAAGTGAGTAGTCGTGATTTTATCAATATAATTAGCTTAGTTACCTACTTAGATGGTGATTTTGATTAGATTAATTTATTTCATTAATTTAAAATATCCAAGGATAAAATTAATGATCCCCAAATTTTGTTTAGGTACCGTCTATTTGAACTATTTATTTATCGGTTGAATTTGAATAATGATCCAAAATACTTAATGAATAAACAACTTGTAAAGTCATGTACCTAGAATTTTCGTTTAAAAACTCTTACCGATTTCAACTTTGCCGAGGCCTTCACCAAAGACATCACCACCAATGAGGGCTCTGATTCCTGGGTGGGAGGTGAACTCTGTATTTTCCCTTGATGACCATGGAGCAAGTCAAGTCTAATGTGAAGTTTTTGGCTTCGAGATCCGCACTGAAATTAATACGTAAAATATTTTGTTATCGGTTTTCACCTATTCCAGTTTGACCCAACTAAGTATAACTCAGTGATTTGTATCAGTTGTCACGCACAATCCTCGAATTCGCTCAATGGCCGGAAAGAAGGGTTTCGCAATGCACAATCCGCGGAATGTCCCTTTTTTCCAGAAAATGAGCGAATTCGGGAATTGTGAGTAACATTATCTAATAATATTGACAAATAGAGCTTTTGCAACAACAATAGCTTAGGTAATATTAAACTTTCAAAACAAAAAATAAATTAAATAAATATTAAATTATTTTTCAAAGTAATTTTGCATCTCATTTTTAGACAGTTGACAGTAATTTTTGATGTCATAATATTTGGACATCAAATGGACTGTCCAAGAAGAAAAAAAAAGTTTATAATGTACGCTGACAGTGTTCTCAAATCTACAGGGTGTTTAAATCATTCAACAAACTTTGAGGGTAAGTTCAGTTCATGAAACTGAACAACTTTCCCCATGGAACATAAAGACGTCAGACTTGAAAAAAAATTCGACCTCCCATACAAACGGCCCCGTCCACTGACTGACTTCACTATGAAAGACCAAATTTTTTTTTGTCTAGATGACCTTTATAGGAAAAGTTGTTCAGTTTCTTGGCCTGAACTCACCCTCAAAATTTGTCGAATGACTTTTTCAATTTCACCCGGTATAAGCTTTCTAGAATAACAATTTAATTAGCAACTTACTGAGCTTTATGTACTACGCAGGTTTTAATACCTTTTGCTGTACCATCTATCATAGAAAGGGTTATGAGGTTCAATACTGTGACAGACTCGTTTTTCAGTATGAAAGGGTCAGTGGGTTCCATGCCGATTTCTGGTATGCCATCTCCAGAAGCAGTTAGAATCTTCTGATAAATTCTTGTCAGGCATTCGCTGTCTTTTACGCTGCACGGTTCTATGGAATCCACTGGAAATTACATGAAGATAATACAATTTAATTGGTAAAATAATAGACAGATATAGGGGATGAGTACAAAAAGTTAGAAAATTTTAAATAATATTTTATACAAAGATTTTTATTTTCTTGCGAAACCATGTTTTAACTGAATTATAAAACTAAATTTGCGTTTGTTTTTTTTTCAGACGTGGCGGAACAACCTATGTTTAGGTCGTTTTTGCTCTGCCTACCCCATTAGGGATGATTTATGTATGTATGCATGTTTTTTATTTTTAAACTCGATTTGATTAATCACATTTGGTTTCTTTACTTGACTTATTAAAATAAACTGGCGTCATATAAAATTGACTCTATCTACGTAGGTAATTATTTTGTTAAATCTTAGTTATCAAATCAAATATTATTCCGAAATGTTTTTTTAAGTAGTATCTACTAACCCAGCCCCGATTGAGTAAATCCAAACAAAGCACAAAGCAGCCAGCAAAACACAATTTTCTTGTCCACAAACATTTTGAAAGGAAACGCTCAAACCTCTTGAATGAAATCCAAATTATGCACCTCGTTTTAATTTTACACCTTATTTATATCTAGACTGGTTCATCCAGTCAGGTTTTTGCTAAGTATCCGGCTGAATAAAATTAACCAATCTAAAAACATCTAAGTTTTGTTTTCTTCTTCTTCTTTTCGAATGGGTTTTTAGAGTTGAACAAGTTTTGTTTTAAAAAATAAAAAAAATAAAAAATAATGTTTTCTTATTAGAAATATTTAATTAAAATAATACATACTTTATAATAGTCTAACATAACGTAAATAATATCACAAGTACGTTTTTTTTTTATAATAGGTACATTTCAAATCAATATTATTTTAAACTTATTCAAACTTCTTTACGTAGGGCGTAAGATCGTCCAAGAGGTAGTACTTAGAAGGGGTGACATCGAAGAATTTGTGACTCTGCTCGTAGGCGATATCCATAGCCTTGTCCAAGAAAACCTTCCCGAAGGTATCCATAATGAACTTCCAGTTGCCGTTTAGCAGAGAAAGGATAACGCCACCTGAAAAAAAAAAATGAAGTTCCTTAAGGTTTCAGTTGATATTTTATGTGCAAAATAGGATAGGAAAAATAAATAAATCTTAAATAATACAAAAGTTTAAAATTTGAGAAACAACAATACAAATATTTCAACCGCAGACAGGATTTGAACCTGCAATCTTGGATTAGATACCGTCCTAGCACTCTAACCAATTTGAGCTACCGCGGCATATTATAGAGCGGTTGAAAATTTGGATTAGTTGTTACTTATATTTTAAAAATAAAATAGCACTTTAAACCCACACGACACAAGAAGAAGTACAAAAACGTCCTCTTGCCCTGCAAATTGTATTAAACTGAAAGGGACAGGAATAATTTTTTCGTTAGCAATATCAATCTTTACGGCAAAGATTTACAAATTCCAATTCTATTGAATTAGGAATTACTGGATTTTCCTCTGAATTTTTCTATTAATTTAGAGAGTTTTACTTCCTATATCATGTTCATGTCTCTTTACCTTACTTAAATTTAGATTATTTTGTCTTGAAAGGCAAGTAAGTTATGTAATCAATCAACGTCAAATTAATCTTACATTGTTGCTTACTTGTTAGTTAACTTAATAATTACTATGAGTATAGTCACCATGATATGAATCAGTTTATAATCAAAGGTTATAGGATCATCAGTGTGATCATATTTATATTAAAGTAACTACTTAATTACTACACCACCGTGAAATAAATGTTTTAGACGATAATGGTTCTTTAGTATTTTACTTCTCGTAACGTTCTTCTTCTACCTTTGATTTGGGCTCTCGATCCTGAGATTGAATTCGATTCCACATAAATACTACTTTTTGTTGTAAGGACAATGTATGCTGAATCACCCTCTCGTCATCTGTTATAATAGTTTCAGTTGATGTTTTGATTGTTGTTTAAAAACACTCTGTTTAGACGGTTTTAACAGCAAAGTTTATAGACTACTTTACCGTTCAAGTTAACTCAATCGAATGAAAAAAAATACTCTATAATATTTTTGTTTTCCTTACTAGCTTCAGTGTCTCCTATGAAAAGGTTGTTGGCGGCAAAACTGGCTTTGCCCAGAGAGTAGGAGTACTTCAGATCCTCATATTGGCACTGGATGTAGTTTTCCCCACCAGCGTTCCTCACCAAGACGTGGTAGTCGAATCTCATGTTGAATTTCTCTGTAAATTACCAATACAATAATGATTTTAACTTTCTACATAACGACTCAAAGGAAAGTGATGTTGAAAAAATTACCTAGGCGAACTTTTCCGAATCCTTCTCCATGGACAGTGCTGCCACCTAGCAAATTCTTGATGATGGGCGAGTCTCCGAATACCTTGTATTGCCCCTTCACGGTAATATCACAGGTCATCTCCATAGCAGCTCGCTCGTTATCCAAGTCAGTCCTGCGAATTAAGATTTTAATTAATAAATAAGTTTCTTAATGATACACATGCACGGGGCAGGCAGAACGTCTATAACTTCATAAATAGAAGGTATCGTTACGTTTAAATAGGTACCCTTTCAGAAATAATTTGTATAAAGGCTATCGCCAAAACCCTTAACTGTTTTACACTGTACCTGAAAGATGTACGTGCGTTTTATATTTTTATCACTACCATTCCGGTATTGCCCGTGTGGTGCCGGGTTAGAATAGCATCACCCCATATCTTCCTGCGGGTGTCGTAAAAGGTGACTAGAGGATAAATCCAGGGAATGGGCAGCAGCGTTCCATGTTAATGGAAAACTTCTACTGCGCTCACCAACCCGCCTGCCAAGCGTGGTGAGTATGACATATACCCCCAATGCCGGGGAGTCCCATGTCCAGCAGTGGACTGATGTGGCTGATGATGATGATTCCGGTATGAGAGAATTAAAGTTATACATAGTTTAAATTTTACAAAGATAAAAAACCATATGCTTTTAATATGTGGTTGGTCATTTAGTTAAAGAAAAGTGTATATCTACTTCAAAGAACTAACCACTTTTGATGATACAATACGTAAGTTATAATAATGCGAGCTAAGTTAATTATACCTATAAGCACAAATGTTTTAGTTAAGGTTTTTTTTACTGGATTGACCAGCTAAATTACTGGGCGTGTGTGAAACAAAAAGCGTATTAGTGATTCAGCTAAAATTAATGAATAAGTGGTTGACATCGCATTTTTTACGCATTAATAGCCAAGCTAAATAAAAAATGTGCAAAACAACCTGCCTATGCGCGAATACTAAGTGGACTTTATTCCATCGTCAACTGTGCTGTGTTAACCTAAGTATGTTTAGACTAGAGTCAAGAGCAACCCTATCATCCTACTTAAAATAATATTTACAAGAGCAAAAATTTGGATGTTTCAATGATTCTTACTATAACACGTTCTAACTACCTACTGGACGGATTGAAATGAAACTTGCCTCACATACTTTTTAGGATAGATCTTGAATAAAAAGGTCAAAGGTTTCTTTTACTAATACTTTATTCCCGTGGGAAAACTATTTTTTCCGCAGGTGAGACCATGGGGCGGAAAGTAAGTCGTATCATAAACAATAAAAAAGTACTCACTCTAATTTATTAACGACGCAGTCTTTGATACCCTTGGCCACACCATCGACCATGGTGATATCCAGGATGTTCAAAACGGAAACCGTCACATTTTGCACGGGGAAAGGATCAATTGGAGGGATGCCGACTTCAGGAATACCAGTCTTGCCGATGTCCCTTAGGACCTGTTGGAAGGTGTCCCTCTGACAATCCCAGTCTTCCAACTTGCATCTGTTTAAAGTGCCAACTAAAAAAAAAATAAGTTGTTAATTATGTTGTACTGTATACAGATTAAGAAGAGCATCCATACATTTTTATTCTCATTTATCTTTCTTCTCAATGACAGCAGGCATTATAAATAATTTTTCTTTATATAAACTAACTATTATCATACTCTATTACTAGACAAAAATAGCATCACATTAGACTCATCTATATAATATAAGAAGACTGTATCTAAATAAACATCAGGCTAAAAAGAATATAATTTCCATTCTCTTGGCACTTTACAAAAAAAGCTACAGAAAATGCTACTTGCTTCCTAATTCTATGCCTCTTCCTATTATTAGTATTTCATGACATAAAAACATTAATTCCATCCCTTAAATATTCAACTAAGTATCCCTTTGGATATGGACAAAAGGTATATATATAAATAATCAAACATCAGAACAAAACTATCAGATATAAATATAATTATGTTTTTTTTTATATATCTAATACTCATCACCAGAATAGGAACAATAAAAACTTATATATATGTAAGTTATTATAATAATCTTTGCAAAAGGGCAAAGATATTTTAATATACCTACCTAGCAAGATGTACCTATAGAAAAAATAAGACCTTTAAATTTTTTATTTTTTTTTGTAAAAATATAACTCGAAAGAGCATTGATCCTAAAAATAAAAAGTTAATTAACTTATTGTAAACAAAACTTACCAAATGCAGATTCACAAACAAGAAGGATAGAGGACACAAATAAAATACTTTTTATTGCAAACATGTTGTTGATCTTGGAAACGTGTTGTTAGAATGACTATAATACGAAGCAAATGTTAGGTATTTATATTTTTTTACATCTACGGCAAAAACTAATGGTCTTAAGATAATCCAGTTATTACAATCACATCGTTACATCTTTGACCTAAGAGCTATAATCGGTTAATACTTTGAAATCAAACGTCCAGAAGTTTTACGTATAAGAAAATAGAATGCCCTTGAGATTTAGGATGAGATTTTATATTATCCTAATATTTATAGACATGTTTTAAAATAACAAATTCAAGGAAAACAACTCATTACCTAATATTGATAGGGTAACAGTTCTGTTTTAACACTTAAATTAAATATCGTCGTAAAACTGCGTTTCCATTTTTGTTAATAAACGACAGGTAATTAGAGGGCTCGATCATCAGAAAGGTCACACCTTTCACGTTTGACATAGCATTTATTTCAACAGGGATACACGTGGGAAAGGGCTCCCTTGCGGAGAGAACCACTCTGCGGAGATCATGCCTCTTCGTTGTTGTCTAGAACTTTTCTTCTTATAGGTTTTCATTACCATACCTACTTATTCAATTCTCATAGCAACATATAGATTGACTTCTAGAAATAATAGACCAATCGACCTATTTATCTATAATTATTATGATGTCGTAGTAATTATACTGATCCAATGACCCTTTGTATTACAACATCCGCATTTTAAAGGAGTAAGTAACTGTTTATTATTGTCATGTACTATACGGTTGAATAGCTCGATGGTGTAGTGGATAAGGCCGCTGCCTCCTGTGGCAGGAGGTCGTGGTTTGAATTCGACCACGTACCAATGCGTTAAATTAGTTTCCAAATTTCATAAGTAGGTGTTCCGTACTTTGAATGATGTGTAAGCACAATGCAACTTTCACAAACTGTCCAAATTTAATTAATTCTTTACTTTCCTTATTATTGGCTAAGCAGAGTTCTTCGAACCCATTTGCGTATATCGGAACGTCGCGCCTTCTGTCAAAACCAAAATGACAGTTGATAGAACCACACATTCGAAATCGGTTGGACCAGCGTCGCTTCGCTCTAGTCCGACTTTTATGCTAAAACAGCCTAAAATTAATACATCACCGTCGCGAGTGATATCAAACAACTAATCTATCAGCCACTATAGAAGACACTACGAGTCAAGATAAAAGAACCACAAAAAAACCAGCATCAGCTAGGGCCCTGGCACTTGGAACTACCCCATCGATACGCCAGGTAAGAAGGATTTTGCTTACTAGCCCTATTTTCCTTACATATTTTTGGTCCTTCGAGCCGGATCTTGGTTTAAACAGTTTGTGTTAGTCTATTTAGTGCTAAAAACTACATATTTCTATAGTTTCTTTGTTCAAAACGCGGACATCAACCGCCATTGTTGAAGCTTACATTCAAGTTTTTTCGCATTTAGAGCTATTATTTTTCAATAATACCATTGCGTACAGTATTTTTACAACCTATTCTTACTATACATATCGATATTCATACGAAATAAGTTGATTTCAAAGACTTCATTTCACAAAATTTCTTACGAGCCACGCGGCCGATGCCAACCGACAAAGAGTTCAAAGTCCGTTCTACCGTTGACCTACTTATCTTATTTCATTTATAGCGGTTTTGCATTACGTGCAGTGAACCAATTTTAGTAGTTTCTTAAAACTCACCCAAGCGATTTTGCATTTCGTGTAAAATTCACTATTTAGCGGTTTTGTATTACGTACAAAATCCACCCAAATTATTTTTCTTCCATGCTGGACTGGGAGCGATAAAAAAACTTAGAGTGTTCCAGCTGCCCTTCATCCCGGGCATGCTGTAGAAGCCAGCAAAAGGGACTTTAGGCAGATACATCTGAAGTAGCCATCAAAACTCATCACTCGCGACGTAGCAACATTTTATTTCTTTATTCATTAACACTCAGCCTAAACCCTTAGGGATAGAGGAGTGAATCTGTTTATCTTATTGTATTTATTTATTTATTTATTTTTAACATAACGTGGAAGTGTACACAAACCTCACATTCACATAGGTATTATTTAATTAATATACATAACAATGGAATTGGAACAATTAGGTTTCGAACGCGAACTAGCCCTTAATAGCTTGCAGCTTATGGTAAATTGTAAGGGTAATGAATCCGAATTTCGAGTACGGGCAAAAGAATTAGCTACGATCAAAAAGTCATTCTTTCAAGCTCAATTAAAAATTGAAAAACTTTTGGCAAAACAAGAAAAGTTCGATAAAGAAAATAAAGACGAACAACTCAAGTTTCGTAATGATTTTGACAAATTATATTTTGAGGTTCAAGTAGTCTTGGAGTCTCTTAAGGAACAACGTAAACAAAGCGTGTCCGATCTCAACATGTCGCAACACTGTAACGCACATTGCTACAGTCATAACGCGATTTCTGCCAATTCTCATATACGTTTACCAAAATTATCTCTACAAAATTTTGATGGTAAATTAACGGAATGGAATGCGTATTATGATTTGTTCAAATCTATTGTTCATGATAATGCAACCTTAACAAACGTTGAACGATTTCGCTATTTATTGTCGTCATTAAGAGGCGAACCTTATAACTTATTAAAAACACTTCCGGTTACCGACAGTAATTATGAGAATGCGATACAAATTTTACTAACCCGTTATCAAAACAAACGAGTTATTGCAACCAAACATTTGGATAATATCTTAGACATGGAGCCTATGTCGGATAAAAACGTAGAACGTAGTCTACGAAACATCATGAATGTTTACATGGAAAATTTAAGTGCGTTAACGGCTTTAGATATTCCAGTTTCGGAATGGAGTTTTATTCTTTTGAACATTCTTTTGCGAAAAATTACACCGAATATTAGAAAACGGTTTGAATTATCTCTAAAATCATCTAATGAAATTCCGGAATTGTCGGAATTACTTAATTTTTTGGAAAAGGAATTAGCGGCATTAGAAGTGATGTCAGCGACAGCGCGTTCCGTTGCAGTCGCCGGCGCCGCTATGTCTGGACCTAACACGGCGCCCGGGCCATCCTCACGGCAAGCGCAAATCGCGCGCAATGCATTATCGCGATCGCATTCGGATGTGTATTCTAATCGTACGAATGAGCTGATGACTCATCGATTTCCTCGTACCATGAGTGTTCACGCTACTACTAGGGCTGAATATTTCAAGCATTTTAAATGCGCTTATTGCCAGGATAATTCTCATCACTTGAATAAATGCGACATATTTCAAAAATTGACTTTATTAGAGCGTAAAAAATTCGTCTCGGAAAATAAAGTATGTGGTAATTGCTTGTGCCTGGGTCATGAAACAAAGGATTGCAAATCACGTCATAACTGTCGTACGTGTTCTCAGCGTCATCATTCTTCATTACATGAAAATGTGGCCGTACACAACGTGACTGTTATGTGTACACGTTCTTCTCAGGAGTATCACTCCGCCACGGACACTTCCCCGGAGTTACACTCTGTTGCGGATATTCTCCCGGAGTTACACTCTGTAGCGGATAATTCCCCGGAAATACACTCTGAAGCGGAAAATTTCCCCGAGTTACGCTCGGAAGCGAAGATTTCATCTTTTCCACCAGTACTTGGTGTTTCTAAACCTATGCGAAAGAAGGATTGTACGGTTCTTTTGAGCACTGCATTGGTAAATGTTCGACCTATGAAGTTAGGACCATACGTACCGCGTTTAATACGAGCCATTGTGGACCCGTGTTCTATGGTCACACTTATTTCTGAATCTTGTGTTCAGCGTCTTGGACTATCGCGCTTCCATAGCAAAGACAAAGACTCTATTGCTGGTATTTGCGATAAAGTTGAACAATCACATGGGTCTACCTTCTGCGAAGTTACGCCTCGCGACAAACCGGAACCTAAACTTTTTGTCGAAGCTCTTATTATGCCTAAACTATCGAGCTATTTACCGAATGTTCCTGAATCTATTCAGAATCTTTCTCATCTTAAAGATCTTCATTTAGCGGACCCAGAATTACGTTCTGCGCGCCCCGTTGAACTTCTTTTGGGATCAGATTATATTACGGAAATTATCGGAAACGATAATATCAAAGGCCCAGAGGGTACACCTATGGCAATTAATAGCATATTTGGTTATTTGCTCAACGGTGGAATACATCATAGTCTTATCACACCGCAAGTGTGTATGAATATAACTACTTGCCAATTAAATAAAACTATACAAAGATTTTGGGATATCGAGTCAATACCTGAAGAAAAAAGGACCTTGACTAACGATGAAGCTCTTTGTGAGTCCATTTTCGTGAAAACTCATAAACGCGCGGATAACGGAAAGTACATTGTTTCCCTTCCATTTAAGAAGAATGCACCACCTTTGGGTGAATCTCGCGACATTGCTCTCTCACGTTTATACAAACTAGAGAGAAGACTTTCACAGAACCCCGCTTTACAAGTTGAATACAGCAAAATTATCCAAGAATATTTGGACTTGGGCCATATGGAACCTGTACCAATTACGAACAGTGATAAACCTTCTTATTACACGCCTCATCACTGCGTGGTAAGAAAACAAGCCGTTACTACTAAAGTTAGAATGGTTGGCGATTTTTCTTGCAAGACTACGTCGGGTCGTTCATTGAACGACAACTTGCTCACGGGTGAGAAATTACACCAAGATATTACAGAAGTACTTTTAAAATTTCGACTTCACAAAATCGTTTTTACAAGCGACATTAAAATGATGTATCGTTTTATAGATCTTTGTCTAGAACATCGTGATTTTCAACGAATCCTTTGGCGATTCTCCCCTCTTGATCCTGTTCAGGAGTTTCGTTTTACTACCGTCAGTTTCGGTGTGGCGTCAGCGCCTTTCTTAGCGCTTCGTACGCTTCGTCAATTGGCTATTGATGAAGCAGCCTCTTTTCCACTTGCTTCGCAAGTGCTTCTCAATGATGTCTTCGTTGACGACATTGTTACTGGGACCGATTCCATCGAAAACGCTCTTACTCTTCAAAGAGAGCTTACAGCAATCTGCAAAGCAGGTACTTTTGAACTTCGCAAATGGACAAGCAATAATTCAGATTTTTTATCCTCATTAAACAATGATGATTCTTCAAACGATGATGCTCATATTTTATCAGCACTTGACAATGATACTTCAGTCAAAGTTTTAGGCTTGAAGTGGAATCCAAAAACGGATACTTTTACTTACCAGACAGAAACGCCTGTTCAAGGCTGCACGAAACGCATTATGCTGGCGGAAATTTCTAAAATTTACGACCCCTTGGGTTTTCTGAGTCCTATAACTTTGTTTGTCAAGCATTTGATCCAACTTTTATGGGTTGCTGGTACGGATTGGGATGAAAGTCCTCCTGAAGGTATTCGTGATCTCTGGTTCCGATTCGTCTCCGAATTATCTAAATTACAAAACATAAAATTACCTCGCCATGTACTTCCTCGTACTGAAGAAGTACAGTTGCACGGGTTTTCAGATGCATCGGAAAAGGCATTTTCGGCTTGCGTATACATACGTGTCGTTGAGTCGAATGGTGACATATTAACTCATCTTTTACTGGGGAAGACCAAGGTTGCGCCTTTAAAACGTCTTACCTTACCAAGACTAGAGCTCTGTGGGGCATTGCTCCTCTCTAAGCTCATACAAAAAATCATTAACGCGTACAGCAAAGTTTTAACGCTTGACAAAGTATTTGCATGGTGTGATTCTTCAGTCACGCTCGCTTGGTTGCGCTCACCTCCTTATGAGTGGCGTACCTTCGTCTCAAACCGTATTACCGAGATTACAAACCGCGTGCCCGCCTCTCAATGGCATCATGTGTGTTCTGCTGACAACCCTGCGGACGTTGCGTCTCGTGGTGTTTTACCATCAGAACTGAATCAAGAACAGTGGTTTAATGGCCCACATTGGCTTCGCAAACCTCAAAATGAATGGCCGGTATCGACTATCGATAACGATATTCTACCTACGAATGAGGAACGGAAAAAACAAGTTCTCTTGACCGGACAATCTCAACCTGACAATAGTTCAGAACAGTTTTTCGAACGATTTTCGTCGTTGCCAAAAATGTTGCGGATTATTTCATTAATTTTCCGATTTTACCATAAATGTCGTAAATCTAAGACATACGATTCTCCACATATTACAGTCCACGAAACAAAGTTTGCTCTAAAACGGGTTATCAATATTATTCAACAAGAACATTTTGCTGAGGATATATCACGCATTAAAAATGATGATATATGTACCAAACGTCTAAGAAGGCTCAAACCTTTCCTTGATGACGCCGGAATTCTCAGGGTCGGCGGCAGAATAAATCGAGCTAACGTTCCTTACGATGCAAAGCATCAGATTCTTTTACCAAAAAGACATCATTTTACAAATATGTTAATCGATCATTTTCATATAACAAACTTACATGTCGGTCCGCAAACATTGCAATTTTTAATTGCACAGACATACTGGATTCTTAGCGCTCGTGATGCAGTACGTATGCGCACTCGCAGATGCGTTCGCTGTTTCCGTACGCGACCGGTTGCTCCACAGCCATCTATGGCTTCACTTCCGTATGCTAGAGTGCAAGCTCTTCGTCCGTTTCTTCACGTTTCGGTAGATTTTGCTGGACATTTTTACATGAAATCGACTAAATTTCGTAACGCGAAAACCATCAAGGCCTACGTGTGCGTTTTGGTGTGCATGTCCACGAAAGCCACGCATTTAGAATTAGTGCCAGATCTTTCAACTGATTCTTTTTTGAATGCTGTACGTCGATTCATATCGCGACGCGGACTATGTACTGACATTTACTCAGACAACGGTCGAAACTTTGTTGGATGCAATAATTATCTTACTGAACTTTATAACTTCTTACGCAACGAAGATAATCAAAATATCATATCCAATCAATGCACAAATTTAGGCATAACTTGGCATTTTAACCCGCCTTACGCGTCGCATTTCGGTGGTATCTTTGAAGCAGCTGTTAAAAGCATGAAAACGCATCTTTATCGCGTTATAGGTCAACTTACCTTATCTTACGATGAATTCAACACACTTCTGTGTCAAATCGAGGCAGTTCTCAACTCAAGACCGCTCTTTGCACAAAGTAATGACCCTGCGGATCCATTACCTATTACACCCGGACATTTCTTGATCGGGGAACCATTGACTTCTTTGCCAGAATTTAATTTTACTGACGACAATCCTAGTCGCCTCGTTCGTTGGCAAGTCTTGCAACAAGCTGTTCAACACTTTTGGAAACGGTGGAGCGTGGATTACCTCCATCAACTTCAACAAAGAAGTAAATGGTTTCGCGATGACACTCCTACACCCCTTCGTGAGGGTTCTGTAGTTGTGTTAGTGGATAGTTCACTGCCACCACTGCATTGGCGCCTGGCTCGCGTGCATCAGTTGCACCCAGGTGCAGACGGTGTTACTCGTGTAGTTACTGTACGCATTGGTAACTCGCTTCTTAAACGGCCTGTCGTTAAGGTCTGTCCCTTGCCTCTTGAATAGGCCTTTCAATTTATTTCTTATTTAATAGGTTAGGGTAATATTTTATTTAAGTTTCAATTAAAATATATGTATATTTTAAGGTCGGCGGCATGTTCCGTACTTTGAATGATGTGTAAGCACAATGCAACTTTCACAAACTGTCCAAATTTAATTAATTCTTTACTTTCCTTATTATTGGCTAAGCAGAGTTCTTCGAACCCATTTGCGTATATCGGAACGTCGCGCCTTCTGTCAAAACCAAAATGACAGTTGATAGAACCACACATTCGAAATCGGTTGGACCAGCGTCGCTTCGCTCTAGTCCGACTTTTATGCCAAAACAGCCTAAAATTAATACATCACCGTCGCGAGTGATATCAAACAACTAATCTATCAGCCACTATAGAAGACACTACGAGTCAAGATAAAAGAACCACAAAAAACCAGCATCAGCTAGGGCCCTGGCACTTGGAACTACCCCATCGATACGCCAGGTAAGAAGGATTTTGCTTACTAGCCCTATTTTCCTTACAAGGATGTCAGTCAAGATTCTTATTGTAAGATTTAGTTGTTAGCATATACGTCGACGACTTTTTCAATCGTCGTTATTATCAAATATTACATTAAGGAAAAATTCTTGAAGTATTGTCTAAGTTGATTATGTCAAACTATCTTACCTGTCCTTGTGGCGTCTTTAATGACGTGAAATTCGCCATCGACCTAGCATCCATATCCCTCTGATACATCGCGCTCCTTCTTCCAGGAGGTCCATACTGCTGATACAACGCATCAGCCCCCAGCGCTTGCGCTCGGTGAGGTGATGCCAACATCTCATGTGATCTAGCTTCTCGAGCCAGAAGCATTTGCTGTTGGACAATCTGTTGCTGCATTAGTTGCCTGAAAATATAAGGAAATACGATTTTAAAATGAAGTGTACATAATTAAAGAAGAAAATACAGAATTAAATCAGAAGCATAAATAATTGCTATGTGTGTATCAAAGATGGTAGAATCTGTAGTGTTAGTAAAAGGTTAAAATAAATGTATTATTGTGTAAATTTTTAAGAATACAGTGAAGAGGATAGAGACGATGACGGTAAATAGTTACATGTCTTACCTGTGTGGCGCAGGACTTGGATAGGCCATGTTATTCCCCATTGTGTGTCCGTATTGCACATCGGGTCTTGCTTGGATTTCAGGCCTTTCAGGTCTTTGCATTTCAGGCCTGCTTTGCATTTCTGGTCTGCTTTGTACGTCTGGCCTATGTTGCATCTCTGGTCTATTCTGTGGCATTGGCCTTCCGTAAATCTGTTCCACTTTTCTTGGAGTCTCTCTTGGAGTAATTTGTTCTGGTTCCGGCCTTTTTCTTTCTTCACTGTTATTGAGGCTTTGTTCTTCATTATTCTTCTCAGTTTCAGCATTTTCTTTACTTTTGAATCTGCTTGAGATCATGTCTTTTAATGTGTGGTATGTTTTGCTGACAGATTTTGTGCTTTTGGGGGCATCTCTGGTGTTGTCTTTGCCTGTTTCTACTGTGACTGTGATTTGTTGTGAGTTGTTTGGGGTGTCGGTTTTCGGGTATGTGTTTTTGGCTGGCACGGGTGGTTTGGGAGTATCGTACCCAAGGGTCCTGGCGCCTGGGTTCTGCTGATGCATAGCATAGCCGTAGGTCTCGTGGTACTGCCTGAAGTTGTCACTGGATGTGCCGGCTTGCTGGTTCTATAGAAAAAGAAATCATTTTATTTAACAAAGTTCATACTTTAACGAATTAAGAATATTTGAAGCCTACTGCGGAAATATAAAGTAGAAATTATTTTGTAAGAAGATGAGATTAAGTCTAATGAAATGGGCTCTTCTTTAATCATTCTTCTTGATATCAGATTTCGAAACCCTGTATGTAACTGACGCAAATGAAGATTCAAGCTTTTACAAAGTCTTCACAATCCCAGAGCATCGTCGACGTATACACCATGCATCGAGCTATGGGAATGAGGAAACAATGGGTAGTAGACGACGACTAGGAATTTTGATTGCCAGCCATACAGAAGTCTAATTTACCGAATGAGTAACTGTAGTTTTTTAAGAAATCTCAATAGAAAGGAGAGTTTTAAGAGGTATTGTTTTGAAAATATTATCTCATTTTTTTTAAATACACAAGTAGTTTTTCTTATTACTGCCTATACGCGCAGATGCTGTTGGAACAGATTTAAATTTAGAAACATTAAGATAACTAGGTAATTGAATTTATTAAATTAAATTTAATATCATAAGTTAGTAATATGTCATTACGTTACCAGTAATTTTAAATTACCTACCTTTTTAAGAGCAAATTCAACCATATTGTCTTCGTTAAATAAATCATCCACATACACTTCACTTTTCAATATTTAATTAAGTTCATCATCTTCATCACACATTATCCAAATGCACATTTTCATTATTACTTAGAACTTCAATATGGTCACCATGGTCTCCATAAATTAGTCTAATCACTGTTCGCCTTTTTTTCACTCGAAACTTAAAATCTATCGGTCACTGTTTAAGAGTCACTTATTTTTTCGTTCGAAATTTGAAATCGCTCGAGATTGAAAGCTGCGCCTGCTTGTCGTCCGCACCGGATGCGCGCGCGCTTGATACTCGCATTGTGGATGCGCTTTGGTTAGCGTGCGGGCTTCTTACGCTGAATTTTATTTAGGTTGCAGATATAATGGTAGACTTTTATTAATAAGCTCTTGGTTGTTATGATTAATATTGTTATCTAAGTCATTACCATTGTATACAGGTTTGGCAATTTGTCAAATAAAAATAGTATTTGGACATTTATATTTCAACATGTAAATGGATTTTTTTATAGGGATGTACCTACTCTATTACTCCTTTTAATTTTTTTCTTAAGTAAGGCTTTTTTTTATAAGTAATATTGATATTATGTTTATTGAGCATTTGGATATAAAAGTGAATGCTATCAAAAGGTCATTAACAGTTAATGACACTAACGATGATAAACAAACCTATACAGAACCTATTATTATAAATACCGATATTAAAACTCAGCTTATAACGAGCTTTCAGGTTATACGTGACTTTATAAATTAATGTAATCTAAATACCTACAGTAAAGGGGTTGGCACCTGCACACAATAAAGACTTAGTTGATTTATAATACTTTTGTATCAAGATATATATATTAAGATATATACATTTTTCATAAATTGATATTCCATAAATATTAATTTGTGTTATCAAATAACAAAATCACATTAAAAACAAAACCTGTACCTAAGTTCAGTTGAGCTTCAGTTCATATTTTACTGCTTAAAGTTTGATTTTCTCTTATATCTTTCACTTTATCTGATTCGATAAAGACTTCTACAATTTGCTACATATGATTCGTCTTGAGCCAAACAGCATCGACTTTCACTGTCGTGTTCAGTTTGATAGACTCGTGCGCACATAATGTACGGTTGTTAGAGGATCCACCGTTTTCATATTGCTCACTAAAGCAGCTAAAGTATAGGTTGTCATCGTAACACAGTTCTGCTTTCGAGAAATGAGCAGGTGGTCATTTTGCAGTCTACTATGTGGTTAAGTGAGGTTAGTGTCGTTCATGGAAATCAGGTTTGATGGTAGGTTGTGGTTCACCAGTTAGCGCTTGTGTGAAATTACAATGAATAATAACAAGAGTAATGAAAGATGATATTCTATAAACCATCGGTATTGCTCCAATTTCCCTCATGAATCTACCATGTCACATGGATCGTGTAATCAAAATATTATCATAAAAATCAAAGCTATTACTTTTTATATACATAATCATCTGTAATAACCCTCAAAACTTGTTAGACGTGGCGGAACGACCTTTGTTTAGGTCCGTTTTTGCTCTGTCTACTCCATTAGGGATAAAAGCGTGATTTTATGTATGTATGTATGTACTTTTGATGACTAAGTAAATGCTATGATTATCACTCAGTATCTTATTTTACCCAACCTGCAATGTACCCTTTTCTCTATAACGGTACATAAACATTTCTACAACGGTCAATTGAACTAGCAATGAATACCGCAATGTGCGGTCGATGTACTCAAAAATGATTTATTTGTCAACAATATCCGTTCTAAATCCATACGATGACACTTGTAGGACACGAAATAGATTTGTAAATAAATATTTGCCGCAGCGAGACCGCACGCGGGCGTCCGTTACACCGTTGTTTCCACGTAGCGAAGCCGGGACGCTGCGCCATGAATTTTTATTGTGTCTCTTTGTTTTAGAAGTGCTAATGAAGAATTAGAATAATAAATAAATATAAATAATTTAAACGTCTCTGACTAATCAAAAATTAACATCGACGTTAGTAAAAAGAATGCTAAAACTATTATTGAATAATATTCAAGATGTAACGGGAATTAAATTGTTAGAGTGATGATGGAGAGGAAAACGACAATAAAGATAATCTTCATTTTGTACCAAGAATTGAAATTCAAAACAAAGAAGTGTGTCGGTAAGAAGTCATTAAGCAAAATTATGTATATCACCATGATGATTTCGATGATGATGTAATTGTAAATGATGTTTGTTATGACCATGTTTCAGAACTATGAAATAATCCTACGTCCTTATCGATTATGTCACAGAAAGATGTCTTGAAACAAAAACATAATAACGCCATTGATGATGTATCTCCTTCTCCCGAACTAATAAATAAGAAACCTACATCCTTAGCAAATGATATGACTCACCATTGGAAATACCTTGAGTCCTTGGTGGGTCTAACGCGTGGGATTCATAATAAGCCGATTAATTCAGATTAGATTAGGCGCCAGGTAAAGACAATTTGAATAAATGGTAATCCACTAATATAATGAACGTTTGGTGCATTCAACTTGAGCCAGGTTGTGCTGTTCTGAATACCATTAATACTAGGATGACCTAATTGATTACATCTACTTCTTCTTGTTTTATTAATGTAAACAGGTAGATAACTAATAGTGGATGGTCAATCTGATGGAAACGGATCACCTTCGATAACATCAGAATAAGAAAATATAACACAGACAAAATAAGGTTGTAGGTAAATGTGGAACTTTGATAGGACCACAAAATTTTAACGCTAACTTAAATTTTTGCATTTACAATTTGGCAGAATTGCGATCCTACATAATTATCAGGGCATCCTCAGCAGAGACATCACATCACCTCTCTAGGTATCAAAATTAGCAAGAAAAAAGGAATATTGCAAAAATAGACAATGATAAGCAAGATGTTGCATGAGTCATTGTTTATATGCGCTCTCTGGAACGGTATTGACCTGCAAAGAATTTTTTGCATGATGATTCTTTTGCGGAGAATGTTGAGGAAAAGTTATAGCTACTCTCCCGTGTCACGAATATTAATAAGTCTGGAATCCAAAACAATGAAAGTTTTTAACAAAACACGCAGTAGGTATTTCAGAATAGCTTGATACTTTGTAGCTTATGACCTATTATATGTATTGAATATTATAATCAAAACACACTAGAAAAGGAACAACAACGCTCTACAATAGAGTGTCACGTCACTGCACTGATTACTATTGTGCTTGACGAGTTCCAAGATTAATCAATCAATTACACGAGACAATCAATTAGGTATACTTAAATCTAAAATATTTTCAATTCTTAGAACTTCTACATCTACAGTAGGTACTATTTTAAAACTTTGTGTCTATAAAGTTTTTAGTTCACTGTCCCCACACACCTCGCATTATCACCAGAAAGCTCAGCTATAAGTGGAGCTTCTTCTAGTAAGTCGTAAGTTGAAGGTACCGCGGCCTTCCTGGCTAATGAGCGTGACGACAGGCCGGCCAGAACGATGGAGTTCTTTGCCCCAGCGTATGCGCAGGTATGGTCAGAAAACTACATGGTGTTATTATCAACATAATACTATTTTAATACCTAATTGTGAATGAATAATAAATATTTTGAGATTAAGAGTCTTTTAAATCGTACTCGCATACCTTTAGGCAAAATGATCGTGTATTTGGTTATTTCTTGTGTAACCTGTATCGATAGTTCATCAACTTTTTCTCTTTCTAGCTTCGCGGGAACATTCGGCGCCCGCCGCGCTCATATATCTGTGATTCGGTGGTGGTATTGTTTAGGTATTACTGATTTTATTTTGCTCTATCTTCCTAGTTGGTGAGCGGCCGCAAGCCATATCACCTATATCATTAGTTTAAGACCAGACCTGTTTTAGCTTTCATAATGTTCAATTATAATTGCACTCTCAAAACCTGACTGACTACCTATATATAGAGTGGCACAAACCAAGACATGTTAATGTTTAGCATTGAATCTCGCATGATCACGTGGTTTATCTGAAAGGCTTTGTCTTAAAAAGGTTCGCATTATATTGCTGACCGTACAATCTAACAATTAACGTACCTCAAGACCCCATACGTGTTTGCTTTATAATTCCCTAGACCTATTACTTATATTTTTTACTTTGAAGTTATTTTGAAATACATTGACGACAAATTCTACTTCTCAGATAAATCTTGCATTCCTATCTTCAATAACTGTAGATTATCTTTTCAATCAAGTATAACTGTGTTGTTATTTGTATCTTTTCAGTTCACTGGATTTTCCAGTTCCCAGTCAGGTATTCCTCTATAATTTCTGTCAATATCGGAGAGAGGCCGTTATTATCTTGATCTTGGAGACACTACACTGATCATTACCTAACTAGGTCTTATACTATCTACTTGTCGTATAAATTGTAGTTTGTGATCGATCTTTAGAGAAAGTATATCGGTATAACTGTAATTTATGTGTTTAGTTTAGTAGCTAGGTTGTTATCTTGTGTAGAGAAAAAAAAAAGTTCTTGTGGTAGAATGTCTTTCAAAACGTCCATCTATTTTGATAGCAATATCATAGTTGATGGACGTAGCATAAGGTGGCTTGTTTATTTGCTATTGCTGATCATTATCATTATCATATGTGATCTAGTCATGAATGATAAATGGTTTCTGTTCAACATAAACTTAACTGGTGGGGTTTGGTTTAATATTTGGTCATAGCTGTAAAGCTGCCTGTAAATCTTGGATCCTATGCTTTGCTGTCCCACGTCCTATACCTAAATGTCAAATGATGCTCGACTGGGGTTGTATTGTAAGGGGCATAGGTTACGGTTTCCTATTATCATCAGGTGAACAGTATGTTCATTTATGTAATAAAAAAACCTAACATTCATTCTAGGTTTCTTGCAATAATCAAATTTTTTTTTTCCAAAAACGCAAAAGTCACTCACCTCAGCATGAGTCCAAGCCGTCAGAGCTTTAGGTGGAGTATCTGGAGCTACAGCACCAAGTCTTCCTCTTTTCCTGGCGTCTTGCAGGATTGGCACTTTGGAGTTCTTGTCTCCTGAAGACAAGATCACTTCACGCTCGATCTATCAACAATTAAAAACATACTGTTAGACGTTTTCACGAAATTTTGGTAAGAATTTTGATTCATATCATCGTTATAAAAATCCCAAGAATTTGAGTGTCCGCTATAATGACAAGAACCATCAAAATAATTAAAGATACGTGAGAAAGAAGCGATATACATATGTACATAGGAAGAAGCAAGACTGGCATTGATGAATTAGGCAAGAATACTTGACCGGAAATAGCAAAAGACAGAGTAAACAAGATAACAATGATGACTGCAAATATTCCACATAAGTAAAGCCGCCATAAAGTTCAGTCACCGGAAAACATTTAAAATAACATAACCATATCAATAAAAGAACCTCTTGATCAAGAACGGCCAAATGCCACGCAAACTAACACTTAGGCACATTTAACCATCATTTAACCTATCAAATCTTACCGTTTAAAGATGTTATCCAACCATTTCAACAGGTTACGCAGCCACTAATTGTAAAAAGGTTAAACTGGCTTCACGTCACGTCAATAGTATATTCTTTGCCACAATGATCACTTTCACTGAAGATTTCTTCCACCAACTGTCTACATACGGCTGGTGAGATAAAAACATGTACATGACTAAGGGAAATTCTTGCATGTTCTTTCTCAGCGATTAGAGTGTGTAATAGGTAGGCGTGAACGATTTTATTTTTGTGTTCAAGCTTGATTGCATAAATACTGAGGCTGTTCTCGTGCGGATGATGAAAGGTATTTACGGAAATTAGTTTAAGAGTTAATTAGTGTTCTGCAAGTAATTTGTTTTTAAAGACGTAACGGACACGACGTGTGATAGGGACGAGACGCTAGGGGTGACAAGGACGCATGGGTACAGAGGGACGCATGGGACGAGATGAACGTAAGTAAAGGTAGAGACGAGAGAGATGCGAGGGACACAATAAGTACAAGGGATGTGAGAGGCGCAAGAGACGCAAGGGATGGGGGATGTGTTGGCTAGAGCTAATTAATAATAAAACTTTTAGTATTTCACGTACCGGGAACTTGGCGGAGTGTGTGTGAAGCTGCGGCGTGGGTGCAGGCGCGCCGGGCAGCGCGTCCGGCGCCGGAGGCATCCTGTATGGAGGGACCGCCTCGCCGACACCGACACCTGCGGTAAAGGAAACTGGGTGAGAATAAGGACAAGGAACAATAAAAATATTATAACAATGGTCGTGGAAAGTGTTCTTGTTGAAGAAAACAAAGTAAGTTATGTTTTACATGCAAATTATTCACAAACAAGACTTTTTAAGGGTGAACAAGGCTTCTTTTTCTATCAGTACAGTATTTGAATCCAAGAAGTAGGTGTTCTAAAAACAATAATATTTATCAATGGCCAAATCAAGTAGTTATCAAATGCAAAGACAAAATTAACAGACAGAATCAAGAAAACGAACTACCTTTAACTAGAAAGACTAACCGAAAAAACAATTAAAAGTGAAGACGTAGTTGATATTATCACCAAAAGACTTGTAGAACATAAAATACCAAACAATAGTTTAGAAGAAAAATAACGAAACAATATAATAAAAAATAACAACAAACTCAAAGACGGAAGAAACATAAATTAATTACTTACAATAAAGATAAAGTTTCAAAGACAAAACAAAATAATAACATTACTACCCTATAACGCCAAAGCAATAAAGAAACAGTCTTAGGAAATTACGCAAAGCAGCTTTTTGTGACTCATTGTCTGACAGGTATCTTTACAGAAAAAGATGTGACGCAACGATTAAGTATAGTGCACTCAGTAACGTTTCACAATTTCCTCCAGAATGTCGCACACAATGGTGCGGATGTGGTGACGGCAAGATCTCATGGTTAGGGTAGCTGATGGTTCAAGTTAGAGGAAACTGGTGATGATGTTTAGAAACCAAACTTGAACTGACAATCAGTATTCACTCGTCAAAACAACATTTCCAAAGCTAGCCAAATATGGCCACATTTTGCACAATCTTTGCCACTGGCTTGAGAAAAACAAGAAGATCGGACTGGTGAAAAATTGTTTTGCCTTCGCCATTATGAGAAAAATTTTGACATGAACCATAACTTTACTTTCCTAGGGGGTAGGTATTTCTACTGCCATCGAATCATATATTATCATTTATCAAACGCAACTGACAAAATTACGCTATGAGTCTCTATTTTAGACCACAATGGGAGTTTACCACGAAGATGTGCGTTCATTTCCTGAGCTTCGCAGTTCCTATTACTGTGTTGCTATTTATATGTCGTATCTAAATTGTCTCATTAAGACATTTAGTATCACACTTAGCATTGTAAGAAAACACTGAGGTTTTAGATTTATCTCTTGGATAATATACCTATATAGATGAAGAAATTACATTTTTTTTTGTCACAGAAGCAATTTTTGACAAAGAAGCTAAAAGTTTCAACTTTATGCTATGGAGAGCTTTATTATTTTGTAAAAACAATATCAGGATGCCAGTTTCATTCTCCTTTTATAGTAGTAATGACTGCATTAACCTACATACAAGGGTCAGTTTATCTCATATGGTAATCTTTAGCGTCTTTATTACACTTTTTACAAATTTATGCCAAAACGGTCCAAAACATTACTACACTTTTCAAGTTTGTCCAAAGAAAGATCGTGTCTATCATGTACACATTATCTTGCACTATCATGTCGTCTAAGTACATGTCCACTCACAAATTGTACCGTTGTCCGACCGGTCTCTCAGCTGACTTGCCAAATCTTGTACAGTGGAGTACATCAACCTAGATGTTTGCTATACTTTTTGCTTGAATCTGTGACACTTTACATACACTTGTTAGTTTACCTGTTATTTTGAGAATTTTACTGTTTTTACTGTTGAAGAAATGTCGGTCTGTTGCAAATACCAGAAATGTATGCAAATGATATTATTATATTTATAAGAACTAGTTCATCTTTTTCGTCTACAATGCAGGTAAGTATTAAGAATTAAAGATTTAAAGGGAATAACTTCAAAACCATTCTCGGATTGTTGGTTGTCTGTCTTTATCTTTATGGCGAAAATATGTTTAAATTATTTACTGCTTCACGATATTATCATTATACACCTTGAATTCAGTCTTAACCACCTCAACATCCGCTAAATCCGTTAAGAACGGATGCTAGTAACCACCGGATATATTATGTTAAGATGCTTGAATAACTTGATCAAGATTATCAAGATGTGACATGACGCGAGAGTGGAATTATCGCTCATCTAATGGTCGCATCAAAACTTATCTCGTCTTATGCGGCCTTTGGTTAAGAATATTGAATTAATAGGTACTACACAGGTGTAATTTTACTATCAAGAATGTGCCAGTGCAGTTTAGCAGTAGGTACATTATTGAAACTCGTTTTTTGATTCATTTTCAAGGATTTCAAGAACAATTTAGTAAACTGTGATAGACATTTCTATAATACCATAATATTTGTACCTATAGTTCATCACCAATTATCATTTATTGTTTGTACACATAAAAATGTAAAACGATATCTGTATCGGATATAGGCGTTATAATGTATCTATTACCTGTTCAAGATAAGACTCCGATAAATGCTCGCCTACCACCAAGGGAGTATAATTTCTTCCTTAGCTTAGACAAGTTCTCATCCCATGTCGCCGTAAGTTGTCAAGAGCGGATGTAAGTTATAGCCAGTAGACTTTTACGACGCTTTCAAGAAAATGTATCTCGAAACACGTTGTATAGGCAGCGTTATAGGACAAGACCGGTATTAGAGTACCGATAATGATAACTGTAATACTGGTGTTAGTAGAGCAAGTCATATCAATGAAAATGTTTGGAGTATATACCTACCTAGTAAGTAGGTGCCATGCATGGGTGCTAGCGGTACAGGTAAACAGTAATACAATACTTAGGTAAATTATATTTTTTGAAAATTGATCCGCAACTTTTTATTATGATTAAAAAATATACTCGTATAATCTAAAAACAATACGATTCTTAATATAGGTAGTTTTACTTTCCCTAAGACGGTTTACATCCGCAAATAATTTTGGGTTGCGTTGAAAAATATAGGTAAACATTAGTCAGCATAAGTAGAGATGTACTTTTAGTATCTACCATCCTACTTACTTAAGAGGCTACCCTGAGCCAAGTGGCGCCCTCATCAGTCAAAAAATCATAATCCACTGAAAACACAATCAATCGAAAATCCGGTACGGCGAATTGAAGTTAAAGCAAAGAAGATAATTTAGAACATCATAAACTTATGATTCAGTGTTTACAGCAGTAACAGATAGCAAAAGTGCTAAAAGTGGCCGTTTTTCGCAAATTTTCTTTCTGTTACTACCAGGAACTATAAATTTCAAGTTTATGATGTTCTAAATTATCTTCTTTGCTTTAACTTCAATTCGCCGTACCGGATTTTCGATTGATTGTGTTTTCAGTGGATTATGATTTTTTGACTGATGAGGGCGCCACTTGGCTCAGGGTAGCCTCTTAATGGTATGTTGATTGAGAACACTTATGCAACTTTAAATAAAAAACAACGTCCTACTTCCATAGATTATAAGAGTTGTGATTCATAATTAATCAAATTGAGTACAGCAAATCGGATTAACTATGATTTAATATCATTGATCAATCGAATTTCCGGATCAATACGTTATTATTATTGACGTTTTGGATTGTAGGTGGTAAATTTGTTTCTAGTTAGAATAGCCTGTTTCTTGTGTCAGGCTGTCAAATGTGCCTATTAAATTTTAATAGTTAACCAATCAAAAAGTCAACTAGGATATTGGTTAGTTCTGGTTAACACAAATAAATTGCAGACTAGCATTAAATGTAGAGATCATAAAATCAAAATACATATATAAACAAACACTAAACACCTAAACTTGAAATGATTATAAAACTACATTAGCTACTATATTGTTACTTTGTTTGTTCACATTAAGTTGCTTTTATCATTTATTCCAACTAACCTGGGAAGTTTTTATTTAACTAAAATATTAATCACTTCACAGGTAGCCTAAAGATTTAGAAAAACCTCTAACATGTTTTTATCACATCAGATTACGTTTGACCTGGCAAGTGCAATGCCATGATACAATGAAAGATTAAAACCACGACATGGGAACCTCTCCTCTGCCCATTGATTTATAGAAACAAACAAAAAACCATGTACTAAATCTGTGTCTTACATTTAAGTAGTTGATTAGCAAGGTTAAGCTTGGAATACACATTCTACAAACTACGAACATATCAATTGAATTGAATGATTGAAAGTCAAGTAGTTCCCACTGTAAGCTCTATTATTTTAAATAAAATGGTATTTATTAACAAATCATATTTGACAGTTTGATAACATTTGTAAGCGCATAATTTGACAGAAAAGCGTCTGAAATAGAAATAAATTTTAAACCAATAACCTATATTTTTTTATTAAAAATCATGATGGTCGAAAGATAGGGTAGAGCTAAATGATTTAACAAAATTTTCAAACGATAGGAAAACAAAACCAAGATCTATTAAACACTTAAAGCTGATTGAAAATTGCCTTTGCCCAGTGCGTAAGACGATCCATCATATTAATGTTATTTAGAAAAAACATCATACTTAAAATGCAATCTAACTAGCAACAATAGCTTTGAATCTGTAGAAATTGGACTCTACTGTCTAAAATATAAGGTGTATATTTGGAAGAAAATCTGACCCTAACATCTAGGGGTACGGACAGGTGTATTTAAACCTGCGGTTGAACTTGATGTTCATCCAACTGTTTTGTTTTTAAATAGTATGGACAAGGGCTTTGGTGTGTTCGAATTTTATATAATAACAGAAATAATGTTAGTAATAATAAAAAACAAAAAAATAAGGATAATTTATCTAAGTTTCATGATGAAAATTTATAAATTCATAGACTACGAAGAATACTAAGCACTTGCCACAAAATAAGCACAAGTTCTGATTCCGACACCGATAAGTTTAAACAATACGACAATTAAATGAAATTCACAAATTTTTGGTAAACACGAATGAAGTAATTTTTTTGAACGAATAGTTTATGAATATTCAAAACAAAAAAGAAACATAAACAATGTACCTCTACTCCTTCACACTTTCAATACCAGGACCACAGAAGACAATAGGCAGCCGGCCAACAAACCGATAGACCGTGAAGCAGAACCTGCACCATGAAGAGACAGGTTACCATTGTTGATTTGACATGCTTTGACACCGTTTGACATGACATACAATGACTAAACCTCTTGTGTAGGTCACGATAAAGCACAACTAGTGAATGTAATAGATTTGATTCAAGTGGGAAAGCATTTGTATTTAAGAATAGTGCTTAAGAAAGTAAAGATGATATTATATGGCTGTTGCTTTCATAGTCTGAAAGTACTATTTATAAGTAAAGATTAAACTAAAGTCAATCATTGTCTTCGGGTCGATTCGAAAACCCATTCGATAGAAGAAGAATGGCTAGATAATTTTGTAAGTCCAAACGTCGTGAAATGGTTAGTACTTAGTCCCCTTAAAGGCTAAAACATAATTATAATAATCTTCAAAGAGACTTAGGAATGCAAGGAATAGAGCGATAAAAACGTAATATGAAGAAGATAGGATAATTATCATTATCCTCCTATAAGAAATATCTTCTTAATGGATCTTTCAAGAGAATACCACGCAAACTGACTGTTACCATCCGTTACATAATTTGTGTCCGGAAATCGAATTGTATTTGCATATTATTTAAAGATTGTAAACAGAAATTGCGAAATATCTATGTATGTAGTTAGTTAATAACTGATTCAAAACAACAATATTTTAAATTTTAGTAAGTTTAATAGAGAATACTGAAAATTGGTCATGATGATATCATGATTGGCGTAAGTATCTAAAAAAAAATAACAAATTAAATAGCTAACCCGACAATGATCAAAATAACACTTCAAACGGATAGGTTTAATATTGTTTCTTAAAATAAAGTTGTTTCGAGTCATAAAACCTTTATTTGCAAACCGAAAGATAAGACGTCACAAAAACGCAAATTTAAGTGTTTCTCATATGTTCTGATACATTAATATTCAAGAAACAACTTAAACGACTGAAATATGATTGTAACCACGCCGGACATTGCAAAGCCTTGCATTCCATCGTTGTCTTGCCTAATCCATGCAAGAACGAAAGCTATAAACAATGTAACAGCAGAAAACGATACAAAAGCGAATGAACATGCGTTTTCTATCTTTGATTACCTACACTTTCTATCTGGTGAAGACACAGTCTAGTCGTAAGTTTTGATTAAAATGCTTTAATGTTATATTGTCTATAACATAAACTTCGAACAGTAAAAGTAGTTTATAATAAATTGGTTATTAATAATACGTTTCTTTGAGGTTACCCAACAAATGGGTGTATCCAATGTTACGTAGGAGGTGTTGGAGATATGATATATTATCTCGATATTCATCTTATTAGACAGTAAATACGAGTATTTTCCAGGAATCGTTTTATCTGGTATCAGTATTTTATATTTTATCTTCAGACTCTCAATGTTGACAGGAAAGGAATGTGGGCACGAATTATTCATAAGCGTAAAGCCCAGAGAGTAAAAACCTGTGAGACAAAAATAGCTAAATCTAGATTCCTTACTTGATAAAAATAGATAGACGAGATAGAGCAAGGATATGTACATACCGGTTCGATGAACAATGAACCTCCTGATGGAGTAACGGTCAAAAGCACAATACTCCAGTCATCGGCGCCAAAGCACACGAGCTTTCGACTTTCGCCCATTCACAGCACAATATCAAGACATTAACGGAAACCACGCAAGAAAGTGCCGAAAGAGGTTCACATACACGACAATGGCGACAAAAACAAATTTTCACACAAAATAATTGGTAGCGTTTAAGGAGAAGGAATTTGAAAACATGAAGACATTCACCTCGCGACGGAGCGGCGCGCGCACTGGCGCTCGCGCGGCTTGCAGAACCCGTTCCGTAGAAAAAAACACCTCTTCCCGCGTCCGCCGCCGCTGCGACCCTTTGCATACTTCCCTGGCCGCTATTTATCATTCTACCATTATCCAGGTTTTCTTGCAACTTCTCTGGAACTAGTTGTGTGTCGAGTTGAGTGTCCGGTCGACCGCCGGCCTTCGACGACATCAGAGTCAGGTTTTGGCGCGAAAATTCTATCTGGCCAACCTGATTTGTTACAGCTACTGTTCTCGGTGCTATAACTGGTATGCGTCCGTAAGCAGGCGTGTTAGAGCTGTACTTTTTCGTGCAATCAATGATCCGAGGTTCGGGTACTGGTTGGGAGCTAGCGAACGCATTTACTTTCAATATTTCATTGGTTTGCTGCAGTAACCTTCTCTGTATGGTTTCTATTTCATCTTTAGAGACTCTCGAGTTCTCTGACAGCTCGGCAATGAGCTGATTGATGTTGAAATCTGTCATCATGTTTTGCGCTGGAGCTATTTTCGCTTCGATCGTATCTGTTATAGTGTTATTGTCATGTGGGAGGTTTTTGTTCACATTTTTGTCTTCGGATTTTCTCGGAGCTTTGACCTTCATGTCGGCGAAGGTTGGTGGGGTGACGACTATGGCAGGTAGTTGGTCTCTCAACGTGTTGCCTTTGCCTCGCTTCACTTTTCTAACTGTTCTACTTGCCATTACATCTTTACTCAGAATTTGATAAATCACTTTGTGTTCAAGAACATTTTTGTATTTCTGTTTTCATTTTAATTGATTCAGTAATGTACCTTGAAATTAAATTGGAATAGGATGTTAGAGTTCGTTTTATAGAGGCTCTTAAATCTGTTTTTTACTATCTATACACGTTTTTTGTAGGGTTTTCCATTTTACAAATGCCGATACTTAGGATTTAATGAATTGGCAGCAATAAATTTAATCGTAAAGTAGACGTTTACGACCCTATGTTTTGTTTAATGTTTTGTATTTAAGGACCAAATTCAATGTTCTCTTTAAAATTGAAGTCTTTATAACCTTGAAAGGGCAAAACAATCAAATATCTTAATGCAGTCTCTCAAGAAGACACACATGCAAGATATGCTCTTGAACTAGTAACCTTTGAATCACAAAAACTGGTTCATGTAAGAATCATCTTCATTCCAATTTTTTTACATTTATTTACCAACATCATCAATAAATTTACCTATAGTTACATTTTAATTTACAATGCTCGGTGGTGGCTTAATAATAATAGATGTCCTTTCTTGTAATCTTTAGCAATCATCAATGATAACTGATGCTATATCTTTTAATCTTGCATCGCCTGATGCAAATGCCTCTAATATGACATCTTGAACATCTGTCACCACAAGGACTGACATACTTTCTCTACATTTCGTAATCATTGTAAGATCTACTTTATGTGTGAAATTATTGTCTCATACAATGTACAGAACATATTGTATCTTTGTTCGGGTTGTTTTTTCTCACAATTGGTACATTTGTGCCTATTGCATCTGAGATACTAGATACTTTGTACTATTCTATGGTAATAAGGCTAGTAAGTGTTACAACACTCGTTTGTGATTTTGTGAAAAAGTGTCTCACTATTGGTATTATCCGATTTATTGTTCAATTGGTCTTTGTTAGATTTTCTTGGTTGAAATTAGCATAACTTATGTTTCTTTTCAGAAACAGTACCTGCATGTTTTTTTTTTATTGTGGTGTCCTTTGTAGGTATACTAACGTGTGTATTGTCAATGTTATTTGGCCAGTCTTAAGTATTTGGGATTATTTTTGATTACCTATACATTTATCATTTTGACTATTAGGTCATTTTCGATACCTGGTTTGTTTTTTACATATAAAAGACATCAACGCGTTCGCCTAACTAAGTACAGGTAGTGTGTAATTTTGAATTGTAATTGAAAGTTATTAAAAACAATGACGTCAGTAAAATTAAGTAAAAGTCTGTCAAGATACTTGTTATCATTTAAAATGTCTCTAAAATACAGTCATATTTATTTGACCGTCAAGGATAATATATTCGTAATAATTGTGTCATTATTATTGATATTGGATATTACAAGGGATTTAAATTTTTTTTATATTGCCTGCGTGACTATAAAGAATTAGCACCCTATAATTTATGTATTGAGGAAAAATTTAAAAATAATCCGCACCTGGCAAGCGAAAAACTGATTGACGTATCATTTACATAATTAAAATCAACTCTAATAAATCAATGCAATAAATTAAATAGGCATCAACCTAGGTAATAAATAATTACTTGTTAAATCGGTACGTTTCAACGTAGGCGGGATTTTTGTTTCATCATCATCCTGGCATTTATGGAGACAGTTATAAATATCCTTTAAATTTCACTGGCTTTATTGCAGTAATAAACTAACTGAAGTTTTCCATAACAGGAGACAAGAGAGGCCTGAGGTTTGAGGTTGCCACCAACAACAGTTGGTACAGTCAACCTCAAAGTCAAACCTATCTAGTTACAGTTTTACCTCGTAAGAAGGGTAATCTTTACAACAAGGGTAAGATTTGTTAACGCCACATTCTGAAATTTCTGAAGTTAATTTAGTTCTGTCACTTTCATATAAATAAAAGTGGAACAGTTTAACATTTGTTGATTTTGTTGCATCTTATAAGATAAGGCTACTTCCATGCTGGACTGGGAGCGATAGAAAAACATAGAATGTGCCAGCTGCATCTCCTCCCAGGCATGCTGTAAAAACCAGCTAAGGGGTTCGAGGGTTTCAGTATATTGTGATTTAGGCGATGGGCTGACAACCTGTCTCTACAGAAATATATGTACAGGAGCCGTATTTTTGAACCGCTCGAACTACAGCAATATTATACAGATCTAACTGGAATAACCCTCAAAATTTGTCAGACGTGGCGGAACGATCTTTGTTTGGGTCGTTGGCGCTCTGCTTACCCCATTAGGGATACAGGCGTGATAATATGTATGTATAAGATAAGGCAACAATTAAGAAAAAGTATGCGTAATGCACTACAATGTTGCTGAAAGCATTTATAAAATACAAATAGGTATAGCAGGTCATTGTAAAACCTTACAGAATAAATCTTTAGCTCTAGCAGGTGGCATTTAACTTGAAAGTAAAAAAAAATTATCATATAAAAATCAGTCACTTAAAAATCGTAATAGTTAAAAAATATCATAATGTTAAGCAAAATGTCTTTACACAAAGACAAAGAACGAGAACGTGTAACGTATACTGTAGTGGCGTGTACAATGTGTTGCGCAGACTTAGTCAATATTTGCAGCAAGCTGTGAAGTTATTGCAGTAGTGGTGCTGGTGCGATGTTTAAGGGTTCCAATATTGAATGTATTTGGGACAAGTTGTTGTTGGGCAAGTAAGTTATTGGAAACATATTGGAAACTCTATTTATAAACGTATTAGGTACTAGAGTTTTCGCAGAAAACTGTAGAGCAAAAGTTACGTTAAATCGATGAGATGCAGGGAATATCTGTGAGGTGGTATTTTTATTAATTTTATCTTCATATTTAACTATACAACGTGTAACAGAAAGGGTATATGCATCGAGAAATGTGTGAATCTATCCATGAAACTGAACAACTTTCCCTAAGGAACATAGGTCGAAAAACGAAAAAAAAAATGTGATCTTTCATACAAAATGCATCAGCTGATAGCGTATTTAGTATGGGCAGTCAAATTTTTTTTTTCGTATTTCGACCTATGTTCCTTAGGGAAAGTTGTTCAGTTTCATGGGTAGATTCACACATTTCTCGATGCATATACCCTTTCTGTTACACGTTGTATACATTCACTGTCTAAAGAAAATTAAAAAAAGGACAATTAATCATTTTTAAGGCCTAAAGAAGAACTGTAAAGCTTAAATCAGGTATAGGAAGGTATCTTTGTGCGTTAGATTGAAATTCAAGCCCAAACTATGTATTAAAATTAATTGTTATAGACGTTATTGACCAATTTCTGATACCGTAGTCAACTAATATTGTGTTACAGTGGCCCAGTAACACAACGCACCATAAAAGGCTTTGTAGTAGTCAAATTTCATGGCAATAAAATGCATATACAGTACCTTAAATTTACATCTATAAGCCTGTATACTGAGTCATAAGTACCACTAGGAATATTACCTGGTTAGAAAAATGCAATCTTTTCTGAATTACTTATTGTCATTTAGCGTAGCAATTATAGCTTTCATTAAGATCATTTTCATTGATTGTTTTTATGTCATTATATCAGAAATGAAGATAAATTTTAGGCCCGTATTTATAATCATCTCTCAAGAGTGACAGCGAGTTTGAGTTCGTATCAGAAATTTCATTTTAGTACAAAACGGTCTGTCAAATCAATACTTAATATTGCTCTCAATCTTGAGATCGATCTTAATGTCCATGATATGTAAGGTAAACTCACAGAAACCCTACCTTTTGAACTCGACACTGGCACAAAGTTACTCTAGTGCCATAACAATAAAAAAACAGAAAATTCTTATCCTTGTTTGGTTTTTTGGGTCTATTTCATTAATATGTGATGGATTTACCGGTTTACCTTACAATAAAAGCTTTACACCGACCAATGTAAAAAAAATCTTCAAAATCTTTTAAAGCTATATATATAAAGGTAATTCATAGCTCTTTAAGTTTTTTTCCAGGTTTTTTCTAGAAAACAACGGTGTTCATTGTTTGGATCGAATAATTAAATGGCTCTGTCTTGGATGGTATTGTTTGGGGTCGTCCGACTGTGTTTCCGGTATATTTCTTAATTGTCTAGTTGAATTTTGTTTCGAGTGGAATTTACAGTTGGAGGAAATCTTCAGAAGAGGATCTTACAAATTGAAGAAGTATTATTATTATTATGAGCCTGATGTGTCCCACTGCAGGGCGAAGGCCTTCCCCCCAAAGGCGTCCCAGAAAACGATGGAAAGACGAGTTAGATGTCCATGACCGCGACTGGACACAGGTGGCCCAAGACAGGGAAAAATGGAAGGGGAGGGAGGCCTTTGCATCAAATAAAAAACCTGTAGATTACTAGGTAGTGTAGCAGCGTCTAATTTCAGGTAGAGTCAGTATCCACAGCCTCCATGGTCTTGTAGTCTGAGCTTTGGGCTCTACATTCGGAGATCGTGATTTCAATTCCTAGTAGTAGCAACAGAACTGATCGAGTTACTGTTTCTTGTTTGGTCAAGATTTGGACATTGCAAACTGATGTTCTAATCTACGTTCTAGTAAGGTCGTTTGTAAAGTCTGTAGGAATGTAAATATTTGATCCTGAGTTAGTTTTCGCTCTAGTTATGTCCGTCATGGTAACTCTCAGAATTTCAGATTGACGGATTGGACAGTGTTGCCAATCTTTGGTGTTGTATGTGAAAATCCTAAGTCCGAATTATCTTATGTAAATACATTTTAAGACTATTAACGCCACATAATAAAGACATGCACGACTAACCTAACTGATAACGAAATTAGCATAAGTTAAATAAATAACGAGGAACTAACCTGTCAGTACATAGCAATTTGTTTGTTAACTCAGTGGTTACATGAAGTAATCACGCAAACCGTTTCACATATAATTGAAAATTTCATAAGATGTACCTATGTCTAGATAGTTAGTTATGCCTAAGTGAGTGTGTATGCAACTTTACAATATTTGCCTCGTATTTTCCCTTTAAGTAGGTAAATATCTTATATATATTTATTTTTTTGTGCTTGGCAATCGTCAACCCAGAAAACTCACTGTGAAGTGATTTCGGCTGAAGGACTTGTTTCCACGCCAAGACTCTTTAAAAAAAAAAAAAAAAAAAAAATTGGGGCCACTTCTGCCAGTATCGGGTGTAGAACAGAAACTATTTACATAGAAATGTCATGGAACTATAAGTATGTACATAAACATTTTAATGTTATACATTTTTAGAATATCTTATCTTAGCCTACATCATCCCACTGCTGGGCAAAGGTAAGGTAAATAGCTTAGCTCAAAATGGAGCATCCAGTTTTTTTATGATGTCCAACTTTTTTCATGAATTTGAGATTATAAATATTTAAGTCAAAAAAGTTTGATTTAAATGTTTTCTGTGGAACGTCGTGGAAAACTTTACAAAAAAACTTTAAAAGTATCCATTGATTATAAAACAAAAAAAGCCATAAATTAAGATAGAAGTTAATTATAAAACACTTGCCAAAGTAAACAGATTTGAGAGCGTTATAAAACTACGAAATGTACGTTAATTGTCAGTAAATAACGTAACGTAACGTACGCATTGCGTATAACTTCAATGAACGGTTAAAACGTAACTGAGCTACGCATTGCGTATCTTCAATGAACGTAAAAAACGACACAGAATGAAAATATCGTAAAAATACTTTTCAAACACAAAAAATCTTTTTTGTAATGTCACTGATAATTAATATTTTAAAAATTAACACACTTCACTCATTCGAAATCCGTAAAAATATTTTAATTGAAAAACAACAACACGGGAAGTCATTTGTTTTGATGAACACTCATTATGTCTTCAATAACTCAGCTTGTAACAAAAATAAACTTCCTTTTTTCTTTAGGAATTTATATATTATCAAACATCACAAAATCACAACACATCAAAAAGTTCCAATATATTTATTTTTTATTTCACAAACTGGCCGAAATTAAAATTTTCTTTTTTCACATACGAAAATTTTAAATAAGGAACTGTACTCTGATTGGTGGACAGTAGAGCACAAAGGCGGGAGGCATACTACACTGAGTTCTTACATTCGGCCGAGATTCGCTTTCGTAGCCTCTGCGGCTTTAGAAGAATTAGACAAGGCCTTGCAATTGTTTTTATAAACGATTTGTGAACTGTGCTAATGTGAACTTGATTGCTTATTTTATTTAATAATTTAAGGTTGGATTGTTTTAAGCCTTGAATAACCATGCCCGTGTGAATAATTAGCGTAGGTCTCTAATTAGCGCTGCTTAATGTTTTAATGATACTTTGTGACTGCCTTAACTCAAGTTCAAAACCTTAACTACAACAAAGAAAATACGCAATAAATTTAAGACATAATGCTTCATACATAACATTAATTTCAGTAGTCTCGACCTAGCTTATATTCATTTCCAACACTACTTTGGCCCGTATTTATAATCAGCTCTCAAGAGTGACGGCGAGTTTGAGTTCGTATCAGAAATGTCATTCCAGTACAAAATTACCTGTCAAATCCGCACTCAATATTGCTTTCAATAATCTTGAGCTCGCTTTATAAATACGAGCCTATGATTTATTTTTCTCGCATTTATTATGCGATAGATTTGTCCACGATAGCCAAGGCGAGCTGACCAGTATGTCCCCAGGGCGTTAGAATTTTACTGAATTTTCTCCCTTAAAACTGCCATGTCTATCTATCCCTTCCGATATCCTCGTCAAGGTGGTAATGGTGCGGTTAATCTGTCACACATGAGTCGAACGACCCGATGAACCTTGTGCCAGAAGCCACAATCTTAAAGCCGCCATGTCTATCCCTTCCAAACTCTTCAGCAAGGTGGTAATGGTGCGGTACCGTCTGTCACACGTGGCTGCCCAGCCTAATGTGAGGTTTGGCTCCAGTGACCAGCGCCAGGGAAGAACGCTGACCGGAGGGTATGGGCAATTTGCTTGAAAGTCCATGATGGTAAAGACTAGAGATTTAATAATAGTAAATATTGTGGGAAGAAAAAAAATATGAGGACGAGCTATTGGGAAAATGACAAATAATGGAGACCTTAGTTTTTTATTATTTATGGTGAACCAATTTTATTACTCGTAATTAAGTTCGGTTGGGTGGGATTAAGGAATTTGAATCCCTATTCGGAGTAGGCTGGTCCCCTAGGTGGGGACGTATATGAGGCTGATAATGATGATGATTAGGTACATACAAAAAAGTCAAAAATTTTATTTATTTTAAACTTAGCCGATGATACGTAGCAGTTTCTTCTAGTCATTCTTTTCACAAAGAGCTTTTTGTCCCTACTGTATCGTAACGCGTGTGCGGTCACTGCGCACTGGCCACTTGCGCCTGCGCAACCAGGCGTAAACTCCTCGCTTCCTACACATCCCCCTTTATGTAGTTAAGTTATGAATTGATTAGGTTTTTTGTATAGTGAGTGTGCTTTACCGGTCG